>KB672198.1:532951-550570 GCA_000349105.1 Anopheles epiroticus | reverse complement strand
GTAAACTTATGGGTTGGAATGTACTAGGATAATATTTATATTTCAAAAAGAGGGGCTTTCAAAAATACCTAGAAAACTGGAAACAAATCTGTGGTTTGTTGTTAATGTAATGTTGTATCATTGCTTGTATCATTATTAAACAAAAATAAATTATTTTTAATTAAAAACTTTTATTAATTAAAAATAAAAACAATACGGCCTGGCCGTTACTATCAAATAAAAAAAAATAAAATCAATTAATTAGTTAGAAAGAGGATCTTAAAAAAATTAAGCAATACGGTCTGGCCATAAAAACAAAATTAAAAATTTATTAATTAGTTAAAAGGAACATCTTAAAAGAACAATATTAAAGTATATTAAATACATTAAAAATATAGTAAATGAATTGTATAAGAGATGAACATATGCAATATCTGTGATTATCATGAAACAAATAAAAAAATAGGAGTAAATCAAAGTTTTTATTTTATTTTTTTAATATAAAGTAATATAAAGTAATATAAAGTAAGCGTAATTTTAAACAGTATAGATAGATAATTGGAAGTAAGCTTTATTTAACTATAGTGAATCCATTTTGGGTTATTTAATTATTGATATTTGTGATGTGGGTATTGCACAAACAAGTTTGAAAATTATTTCACTAACTTCTTCTTGCTCTTTTTCCTTTTCTTTTTCTTATTCGATACAAGCTGGTCGAGTTTTGCTTGAAATTTTCTGAATTATAACGTATTAATAGGAGGATAGTTGGTTGTGCGTAAAAGGGGAAAAACCCAATGGGAATCGAACAACGTCGGACCTTGGTAGATGGAATGCGCTATTTTCTTCAAAAAACCAAATCGTCCCTGCTTTCAAAACCACTGCCGTACATTAAACCTATGAGATGATTCTTTATTTAACTTGGTTGTTGATATTCTTATCATTTTAAGGATTTCATACCATTGTTTTCAGTCCGTGTAATTAAACAAAATTAAGATCTTTAGATCTTCTGTTATATGCCATTATATTTGCGTTTAATTTGTATACATAGTAAGTTCATTGTTTAATTATGTTGTTAAAAATTACCTTTAATAATGTCAACATGGGTTAACAATATAATTTCTTATTTTTGGTATTTAAACCATAGTTGGTAAAGTCTACACATGTGTTAGGCTTTTTTTTATTTGTAAGTTTATCGAACCGTAACGACTAAACCATTCATATATTGATTTGTTTATTGTTACAGTTCTACTTCTTGAATAAAGGATATTCTATATTATGCAGGCATGACTTACTAGACTAATCAGTACCACGTAGCAGGATAGCTCTCACTGCAGAGCATGAGAACTGCACGCCAGTCTTGTCGAAGTCCGTAGCTTTAATTTATCAATAATTATTATTGGATTTAATTGGAATTAAAAGTATTGGAAAAAACTGAATCTTTTCTTAGAAGAGCAGCTAACATGTCTAGTTAGTAAAAGCTTGATTTTTAGGAATACAATTCTGCGAATGTTTATTCGGGCCATTTAATGAACATTTGTTAAATGTAACATTGGACAATGTTTACATACAAGTTCAGTGATTATGTATCAAAAATATTAACGGCACTAAGCATTGCATCCACTAGCAAATTGCTTAGCTATTAATTATAGCTCCAAATGTATACACTGTTAATTAAAAAATCAACAACAACATAACTCCCTCAGTGCATATCGTTGATGAGTTTCTATACAATTTGTCTCTCCGTTTTTCTCAACCGTGAATAACAATTCCATTGAAACATTCTACCCAACCATTTCTGTTGTATTACAGTCAGAATGGAATGACAGCTACCAGGACTGAAACGGAGAATAATACTCATAATCATAATAAACTTTGGGTAAATGAAAACGAACCCGAGGGCACGACGGTAGAGCTCAGACCAGTACAACTCATTGTACTCTACCAGGACTTGGCGTTCCAGCAGCATCCATCGTTGTTCTTCCTTGCCAAAGCATATATTTAACGTTTTGTTTTATCTTTTCACTTTATTTCATTTTTCTGCATTGTTGTTCATATGAAGTAATTTTAATCATTTTTCAGGACAATAATCTGCATGAAACGGTAAGTCCATTCTGTGATTTCATATTATGTACCATGCCGAGAAGGCTATTGTTGAAAGTGTGTGGTATATTGTACATAAAATGTTGACTGTCACCTAAACAGTATGTATTTCCCATGTTCTTTTTCATGTTCGCAGTCCAGCTTGTTTTGGTTTTATAGTTTGACTTCATTACGGAGAAAGGATATGATTATTATTAAAACAGAGTTTTTGATGAATATGTACACTTCTTTATACATTCCAAACAAATGGCGTGCTTGATACAAATTGAATCAATTTATCATTTCAAACATTCAACTTGAATTATGCAAGCGAAATGATAAAAATAACATGATGAATATGACTCTACAGTTGTTTAATTAATGAATGTAAGTATACCAATGTTTTTTTATTGCCTTATAACAAATTCTAAATTTATTATCACTACCAATTATCATTCTTTATGGTCTCGAGTTTCTTCGTCTTCTTTGCGTAACAGCTCGTTGCTTGTAATATCTGGAATAAAATACTTATTATATCAAGTAGTTCCCACTACGGGCGAACGGCTCAGATGGGATTGGCTCCCCGATCCTACTGTGTGAACACCGATGCCGTAGTCGCCTCCACCTCCTTTAATGTATTAGTATTTATTATGACAAATATTATTTTAATTGTAACTTTACAAATGACCCAACTGTTGAGATACCAGTTGTCACATAACCTAGATAATAAATCCCGTTTAGTTAAGCTCTACCGTTAAAAAGTGTCTTCCTACGGAGGAAATACAAAAAGGAAACATAAAAGTTTTTGTTCATTTCTTTTTTAACAGTTCCCTCGTTTATATCATAAGACGTTTTTATTTAATAAGATGTTAAAAAAAATCCAAAATCTTTAAGCTCGGTTATGAATTTGAACAGTTTGAACATCAGGTCTGCCTGTGTAGTGTTAACTATTCCAAATCTTTCATCACTATTTCTGAACACAAAATAGCTAAATACGGGAAGCATAACTGCGCGTAAAGTCATAAAATAATTTCATTAGTAGCCACTTCTATTTGATACAACTTACCAAACATTTTAGGTTCCGTTTAACAACCAACCATTAACTACGATACAGTACGCTGTCGCATGAAAGACAAATATAGTTGCAAGCACCAGGAAAAGGGATAAAGATATTTAGAATGTGAAATGTTAGCATTTTATCAATATGACGCATTTGTCTCATTTCGACACATGACACATTTGTCAGAAGATTTTAAAAGTTTACTATTCATTATGACCATGAATGAGGCCTTTGTCGGATGAACGATTATCTACACCCCGATTTTTCAAACAGATTCCAGTTCAAGTATGACGCTCCTGTGAAATACTGCTACTTGGAAAGTGCGTTCAGCTATCTGCACGTCACCCCTACGTAATTCGGCATTTGATAATAGGTTCGCTGGTGCTGACACCATAAATTTGGGCTTCGCTCCGTTAATCTGCATTCTGGGCTCTTCTGTTACCTGTTCGATCCTTTGGTAGGCTTTCGCTACATAGGAGAGCCATGTAGATGTCTATAACATCAGCGTATGTTAAGATATGGATTGACTTAAAGAAGATGGTTCCTGAAGTCTCCACCTCCAGAGTCGAGGATAGCCCCTCTGTAGCTGAATAAGCTGAAAAGAAGACATTCAAGCTCATCTTTCTGGCGTAGACCTTTGGTGGTAGCAAAGCACCCTCAGAGTTTCCCATCTTCTTTGACTTGGCATGTACAACTTTATATTCCGCAGTAACGGCCAGTTCTGGTTGCTTGCCATTCGACGTCCATTTGGAAACATGAACTTCACGTGTGTAGAAACTAGTTTTCGTTAGACGAAATCAATAATAGTGGTACGAAGTAATGTGTTGATTGGCAAAACTTGTCTTACCTTTGTTCGAATATTTACCCTGGAGATGGTATTTCACGGGAACTGGGGAACTTTAATCAGCCTAGTATTTCTAGTTCAGCAGCATACCCCGATCCTGAAGCCCCGTTTCTGAGTCATGTACGCATTCCGCGCACAGCGCTAAGTTTACTGAAGGTATCCATCAATGGGGATCAATGGGCATCAACCTATTTTTTATCGGTAATCTAGCGTTCGCTTTCTAGACCTGGCTTTCGCGAATAGTGTTATTTCCTCATTCTGCACACCGCCTGCCGTTTGCACAACTCTATTGCGCGCTAGGGATGGTTTATTCATTTGTGGCTGCCTCTACGGTGCCACATTTGAACTCATCAGCACCTGCGTCAAAACCTTGTCTCGATTACGCAAGGCCTGACATCGACATACTTGTGACTATGATTAACTCGTTTGCTGAAGTCTTTGAATGCTGCAACTACGCCTACTCTTGTCGACAATTTCTCCCTGTTTATATCTAATGCTCAGAACTAGTGCACGCCGTAGAAACTACCTAAAAGTGGCCCACCGTGGGGTGTTCAAACGTAGAAAACGGTTGCAGTATGTAATACTTACGCTACTCTTTTTGCAGCCATCTTCCATCCAGAAGTATCCAAATGACCAACGCCTAATTACGATCGTGCTTTCAACTGTACATTTCGATGGCATGACTCCTGGCCTGCCGTCTATTAATGAGTCGGCTGTTATTAAGGCGATTAACATTATGTTGTTCTGCTAGAAGAGCCATAGAGTTGAATTGGCAAGGTGCAAAAACTTTTTATGCGAATAGCACTTAGGCGTTGGTTTGGTTGAGAAACTGCTTCTCTATTCGTTGCCGTGTCTTGTAACTTTAGACGTTTGAATTTCGTCGTAAAGTGGCTCAAAGAGTGTTTTTTTTGCGGGATTAATGCTCGGCAAGACAGATTCGCCGTTCCTTCTCTCTCATCTTTCTATATGCCCCCTCCCGTTCCCTTCGCCACTGCACTTTTTTGGCACTTCTTACCAGTCGCACGTGCTATGGTAGTGACGATCCTCTTCTTGCTGCTATTCGTAGTTTTGATCGATTGATGTGACCGATTTTTCCCACAAGACTCAATAGTTAGTGTTAAGGATTAGAGTTAGTCCAAAGTTTTTTTTTGTTGTAGAGTGTAAAAGGCAAATAATTATTTAAATAAATATAACAAAGTTATACAAGAGCTGAAACTCAGAATATTTGTGACTGGTTTCAACATGAAAAAATATTTAGAAGGAAAAAATATGTTACATTGGGTTTGTAGTTCGATTTTAGTTTATTATTTTATTATTATTATTTATTTTATCTGATCGTCCGCCGAAAACGGCTTAACGAAGTTTAGTCCAAATATTCCTTTGGCATTTAAGTGATCGCATTTGTTAAATACTTTTTGTTCTCGCATGAGGTAGGTTTGAAAACAAAGTCGTACCATACGCGTGTTATGGTTGAAAAATTGATATAAACTACACCTCTTTTGTTGTCAAATGCGAACGTGCTTATTTTAATGTCATGTCTTACACCTAGGAGTGCGTAACTTTTATTTTTACCACTTGTTGCGTATTCCGTTCCCAACACCCTGTTTTGTTTATTCCATAGAAACGACCGTATTGCTTTCCAGCACATAGTTAAAACGTGTTTCTTCTGCTTCTTCGTCTTGGTAGGCACAACAAGCCTGCGTATGGTGGGCTGTGACTTAGTGTACTCATAGCAAGATAGTCAATCCTGCGTACGGAGGGCGGTGCAACGTTGGGCCTGATCGTATGAAACAGGCCTAACAAACGCCGCTACCCACAAGACCACCGCGTCCACGGATTTAGTAACTAAAATTTTTAAATCGCGTTGAATACCTATACATTTCTCGGGATCTCGTAAATGATAAGGTAGTGTCTTGCTAAAATATACCTTCTTTAGTTGATCCTAGTGAACCATTATTCTTCTTCTTCTTTGGTGGTGTAACAACTCTAGTAGGGTTAAGACCTAACAGCGCACTAATTTACTTGGGATTTTTCTGTAACTAAGTGTACCCATGGCAGTACAGTTTTTGGTTAACCTGCATAAAGAGGGTTGTGATTTAATGTACCCGTAGCAGGATAGTTAATCCTTTCGTATGGAGGACAGCAGTCCAAATGGGTCTCGATACAACGCCGGACTTGATTTGACAGGCCTACGCCGTTACCACTTAGACCACCGACCGGTCCGAAGTAAACATGTTGAAAACCATTTGCTTTTTTTGAAGTCAACAAACTACTTCGGATAATCGTTCAAAAATAAATCGCTATCCCTCTTACAACCTCATTCACGTTTAAAATTGTGTTGCATCTAGGAAGCAAATGTCTAGTGTGGCTCACCTCCTGCAAAAATATATATCAGGATCGACTAATCGCAGATAAAAACCGCAGAGTGGCGTTCGAGAATTGAAATTAATTGATCTTTAAATTCACACTCTTAAAACCATTACATTCAAGCATGCTCTAAGTAAGCATGCTCTCAAGATGATATACATTGCCACAATCGGTAAACCGGACACACTTGGTTTGAACAGTTTTCTATCCGTGCGCTCAATTGTACAGTTCTTTGAATCGATAATCAGCATTTTTCTTATCGAATCTCCCTCATCTCCTAGCTATGCGAAGAAGGCAAAGAATCAAAAATTAGTTACGATGCGTTGCTAAGATCGAGCTGAACGTAAACATCCATTTTTTGGCATTTGGCATTTTGCATGTGGCCTTATCATTCTTTTTTATTCATCGTACCTTTACAACTGCAGTGAAGCTAAACAAAATGCTGATCTTCTAATGTTAATGTCCACTGACAAACGATTTGTATCACAAAAGAAAACGTTAATATTGGAGAAAAATAGGCCGTTGGGAACGTTTGAATTTGGGAAATGTTTTATCGACAAGGATAAGCATATTTGACCCTAGGTGAATGTCTAACACTTCAATTTCTCTCTCTCTCTCTTCTTGGCCCGCTCATTGCAGAGCACGTCTGCAAGACATGGCCAGGTCGCCAATCCGTTTCCAGGAAACTCGGTCCAGGGCTGCAGTCCTCCAGCCACGGTTGCATCCGATCTCCGACAGGTTGAGCTCCACTTGATCCAGCCAGCGAGCTCGCTGTGCTCCTCTACGCCTCGTGCCGAACGGGTCGCTGACGAGCACCTTTCTGGTGGGGCATGAGTCCGGCATCCTCACTTCAATTTATTTGCGCCATTTCAACTATTCTTTAAGTTTAACATGTTTTATGTTTCTAATAGGTTTTTTTTTATTGACGAGAATAATGCAAACCTTTTTGGAAGGGATGGAAGAAGGCATGTGCGGCGTGACAAATATGGAGCGTTTAGAGGGAATTGCCTCATAAAAACGGTTAAATTTCGAGAAGGGTCGCTCATGGTATGGAGCTCTATGTCAGTTCAAGGAAAGCTTTTTGTGATTTGTGACATAATGGTTAAACATTATGTTACATCAAAATGTAAAAGATAGTGTAGATAAGCTTGGGATTGCGCGATTTTGCATTTTAACAGAACAACGATCATAAATGATGAACGAAGTATAAATGATGGATCGCTAGTATGTGGTTGTAGTATAACTGGGCAAAAGTTCTAAAAACACAACCTCAATCTCCAGACTCATTTGTCAGTGAATATTTTTGGACTTATTTAAAAAAAAACGAGTAGAACAATATCGTCTACCGAACATAAAACAGCTTGATTAAATTTTACGTAAAGAATGGGATAAAATAAGACAAGATGTTTCCAAAAATTTAATAAATTTATCAAATATACCGAGACGTCGTCAAGCAGTTATTAAACCTAATGAAGACTTGGCTAAGTGAGATTCTCGATTAAGTTCATAGGAAACCAAACTGTCCGGTCTTGAGTTTGGTGTGCAAAATAATGGGGGTTTCCATTCAACGCAATGGTAGCATCGCATCGCAACCAATTTATGTTCTTCTTTGATGTCTTTTTTGCATAGCAAGGACACATTAAGAAAACCACATAATAAAACCAATGCTGATTGCAACGAGGCCAGGACTTCACGATAACCAACCCATGCTCTCTAAGCATCCGAAGCCTTGAAGAAGCTGCATGGTGACTTAGCTACACTACATAAAAACCTCGTAGTATTACAAGAGACCCACGGTTGAAATCCGCCATCATTGGCTTCTAGGGTATAAGTGATAGGTACCTGACCTCTCATGACCTCAAACTCATCCTGAGGGACTTCAATGCAAAACTCGGCAGGGAACCACAAAAAAATGGTTATCATAGTCTGCATAAACACAGCAACGAGATTGGCTTAACTCGCTGACGCGAGCAATCTGATTGTATCTGAATTTAGGCGCAGTGATTTGGTAATTGCTACCTAGTGATACAATGTAGAATCACCCAATACAATGTAGAATGTAGAAAATTGATCGAACGTAAAAACGAAGCATACCTGACAATGTTGCAATGGGATAGATCGTGGGCATGCGCAGAGGAATATAAGCAACTTTGAATAATAGAGAAAAAACTACACTGCACCAAGAAAAACTCGAAAGAAGATCAAGATATGCAGAAACACGGACGAAAACGAAAGGCGTATGGAAGAGAAAGCTTTATCAAAAGATAGCAGGCCACCGACTCCAGGCCTACGGTGTCATACGGCGGTTAGGGTATGAAATGGCGAATCGAGGCCTTGTAATTGGAATCTCGGTATCAACTATTTCATACACAAGAAGAGATGTAAGTTGGACAACAGGGTTATTTCATTGTTGAATTGATTGTTTGATTGTTGATTTCTGGTCAACAAAGAGCATATCGATCAAGGGCTTTTGTAATTTTTGGTACCGGCTATTCACACATGGCCATGAAGGGCATTTCAAAGATAGGAATAGTTCTACGTCTATACCTCCCAGAAGTCGACGCTACCACTATTGGTGTTGAATACTTGTTATTAAAAATTATTATTATTAAAAATTATTAAAATCTTTTCCCTGATCGTTCTGGATCGACATACCTCATACGTTGAATTGATAGTTGGACACTATTAAAAGTTTCGAAACCACACTTTTCCAAAACGGACCACACGCCATATCTTGATAGATTTTTGGACCATATATTCAAGTATTGGCGAGATTAGATTTTATTACCCAGTAAGCCCATTCAAACCACAATAAACATGTTCTATATTTTTTACAAATAAGATTTTTATATTGACATTGCTTGGCTATAAGAATAAACATTTTTTTCAAATTAGAAGTACCGTTGTATTTAGTATAATGATTAGATTAGAAGGTGCAAATGATATTGACATTGACATGTTGAAAAATTACGTAAATAAATTTAAAAAAAGCTTATAGCAAAATTCTAGATAAGTAGATATTTAAAAAATAATAAAATTAGGCAGTCGGAATAGTCTCCAGCCAATCGGGTATTTAGAGGGGCTTACGTCGTTACCACTTATCCTTCGATTCCTTTTAAGTTTAAAGAATCAAAATATCATGTTATTTTAAGTTGAAATAAATTTTAACACATTTACTCGAATGAAGAAAAGTAAACAAGTCAGGAAAAGTTTAATAGACCTTTTACAAGAAAATTTATACAATAATCTTCGAACCGCTGTGCAATTCGATTGACTTTGTCTTTGGTGCTAAATGTGGCCTTTACTAATTACCGAACAAAATTGTGATTGATGTTTTCTTGGGTTTTCTTTACGCTTTATTAATTAATGTAAGGACACATTTCTGATTAATTGTCATTTTTATAAATAAACATTTCCATTTCACCATTTTATCACATTTGAAAATTCGAATTGCTTATTGAAAAAGACGTTTCAAAAGATCAAATAATGCGTATGAAGTAGCTATTTAATTGAAAAAAAATGGCGGTTTACAAAACAAAACAAATTGTAATATATTTTGAATCACGTTTTGATTGGCCTCGATATGCTCCGCCTTTTTCATTACTCAACTCCCTCAGCAGTCAAAGAAAAGGCAGGGAAATTACGCCAACTCTTCCCCGTCTCAAATTTAATACCTTCTCTTGCACTAGCTGATGTTCGTACAATGCAATCCACGTGAATAGTAACATGTGCACCTTAAATTATGAAACAGAGCAAGAATTTTTCTTTCTTTCTTTCCCGTTCATAGTAAACATATTACTCATAATTGTTTCCTTTGCATCAATGTTAACATAACAATACGAGCGCAAGCGCTAACATTAATTTCTATTATGATTGTGGTGAAAGAGCGCATACTCGAACGGTGTGAACAGTAAATTGAATCGTATATACTTTTATGAAAATAATCTGATTTTATAAATAAAGTGATTCGTAAATCTCTATTTAAAAACTATAACGCTTTACAAAAATAATGTTTGAACTACTTTTTTACTCCTATAACAGTATATTTAACATATTACAGGTTAATTATAAGTAAAAATTATGCGAGCAAGGAAAAACGGATTTTTTATGCAGTTTGCATGGGTAAAGTATTACATACTAGATTTCAAACCAAGATTGCAATGCATTCATGAAGTTTTTCATTCAGGATGAATCAACATGTGGATTTATCAAAAAGGATAAACGAAACCATATAAATATTACTAGTCCATGTTTTGAAATTTTTTTTGTTTTACGTTTAAACATTTGATTATTTTTGATTAAAGCTCATGATAACGTGTATAGCTTTTAATTTTTAATATTTCAATTTTTTTTTGGTTGGTATTCCAAAAGCTTATTAATCCAGTGAAAGTGAGAATACACTTGGATATGAAAATAGGGGAAAATTTCATACTCCCCGATATTTGACAGATAACATCCACACGATTATTTACTCCTAGAAGGTTAAAGCGGAATGGGCAAATTCGGTCTTTTAAGTATTGGTGAATAACATGTCGTTTGCACAAGATGCATTTTTATTCAGATTCTGTACAAAGCCATGATGAGAATCAGTGCAAGCGAGATGGATGAATGGCTGAAAACGAGAAATAAAAAATCATCACATAGAAGTGAAAACTCAGGGATAGCAGTCTGTGTTAAGGAAAACGAAAAGATGTTTATTGCATACAGAATGAATCAGTCGTGTTCCGGACATCGTTTACATCAGACGATATAAAACAAGGTGCTTGGAAATCTATGTTCTATTTGTTTAATAATTAATATTTGTGGTAATAGATCGAAAACAAATAAAGTGTCGTGTAAAGCTATTGATGGCAGGTCCATTTTTATCTCCAATGCCTGGAGACTTGCTTACGGAATATATGTTTGGTCGACGTCGTCAACGGCGGAACCGTACTACATTCACTCCGCAACAACTTCAGGAGCTAGAACAATTATTTAAAAAAACTCACTATCCAGATGTTTTTTTGAGAGAAGAAGTTGCGCTCCGGATAAGTTTGAGTGAGGCGCGTGTTCAGGTAATTAGAAAATATGTCGATTGAAAGTGGAAAGGAAATAATTTAGTTCATCGTTATTCAATGTTACATAAAGTGATACCATCAAGAAGACATATTTTTTAACCATAAACATTGTAGAGTATTATTATCGAAACGATCGAACAACGAATATTTTGCTTTTTCGTCTATATATTCCTGATAATAAGTATAGAAGTAAAATTTCTTTGCAAATATAAAATGATTGTGTTCGAACCAAATGTGCCAATAAGTTGTATTAAGCGAACGTAGTGTATTTTTTAACACATTCTTCTTCAAGATCTAGTAATTTTCTGTTTAATTTATTAAATTATGTTTATGTGGTTGGTATTCGAAATATAACCTATTTATATTCAAAAATGTCGATATATTTAAGTGATAATCTGTAAATAAATACAGTTTAGTTTTGCATTTTGAATTAGGGTGAATTCAAGTTTAAATTAATTGTTCCTAATCGTCTGGGCATTTATATGGAGTAAAAACCAACATAATTTATGAAAGCATAAAATATGTAAAAAATGTCAGAGGCGTTTAACGAACATTCCACTCATGATACCTGAATATAGGGTCATGACTGTATAGTAAATGTGTTTGTTTAGTGTATAAACACTATGTGGTATAAACACTTATAGTAAATGTAGTTATGTTTTATTAGTATGCCACATCTATAATGTGCTCAAGAGTGTTTTTAGTTAATTGTTGTTAAATCGATTGCAAAGACTTCGAATATTTTGAGACCTTTTGAATATTTTGAAATGTTAATGGAATTGCATATTTGGATGTTGAATCATTTCTTTAAAACATTTGGAATCATTTGGATGTTGAATCATTTGTTTCTTCCCGTTGTTATAGGTATTAACATGATTTAGCGATTCATAGCGATTAAATTGGCAGTTGAAGAATTTGGTGGAACAGTAGTTGCACCGTGTCACTTGACCATACCGCTGTGTATACTGACATATAAGCACATGTTGTTAGAAATATTGTGATCAATACAAAATATTAGCAATACAGCCTGGCCGTTACTACCGAATAAAATAATACAAAATATCATTGATATCGGTTACACATAGAGATTTTAGTCATATCTATTAAACTATTAATTTATTATCTGTTTTTAAATACTTTTTAGGTATGGTTTCAAAACCGCCGCGCAAAATGGAGGAAACAAGCTCGTCTTCAATTATTACAAGATGCTTGGAGAATGCGTTGTTTGAGTTTGGGGAATGCACAAATAATAATAGGTAAATAATTTGCTTGAAATTAAAGTTGGAAACATATAGTAAAAAAACTGGTAGTTTAAAATTATTTTATTATGACATAAAAATTCTTGAAGCAGCAGTTTACGTATTTAGTAATACTTTATGGATGAGCTTTTAGATTGCTTCTTGACCTTACTGAACACATCTATCGTTGCCGGAAAAACTTTGCTAGGCCCTTTACGGGGTTGGCTACCGTTACTTTTAATTATACCTTAGTACGACAGTTAATAGTTTCTTTATTTCAACCCATAACGGATGTTTTTAAAGGTGGTACGACTGCTGTCTACCTTTCAGCACTGGGTGAACTTCACCATCATCCATTATTTTGTTCTCTTATTTTAGTAGTACTCATTTATTATATGTGTTACAAACTTCTTAACGGAATCAAATTTGTAGTAGTTTTTTTAATGTTTTTTTTAACTGTTTTTAATGCTTATAGCTAATAGCGTTTTATTAATAATAGCTATTAATTATTTGCTTAATACTTATTCATTTGTGACTTATTTCGTTACTAGCACCTGATTCGCCTGCAGCTGCTTCCAACAGCAACAATAACAACAGCAAACATAATGAAAATAACAACAATGGGACCATGAAAACAAATATTGATGGGAAAATTACACAAAACGCAGTGCAAGCATACGAGCATGAAGAGGATTACAATTCACAAGCAGCTTGTCTTAATGCGAACTTTAGGAGCAGTCCGAGTAATGACACCTCAAACCTGTTGAATCGGTTCAAATTAAATGACAAAGTAGACGCTAGGGAGAATGTGGATGAAGGTCATGTATCAGAAATTTCTAAACAAACTGTGGAGCAGGTGGCATTTGGGCAACATAATTTTTGCCATCCCAACAGTAAAATTTATGAACCGACTAACATAAAAGATCGTGAAACAATCTCTACTCGACAAATTGCTTCGCTATCATCTCATATGACAGAGATCTATAAGAATTCTAGCGATTCATCAAACGATTCTGAAGAAATTGATCTCACTGGTAGTACGGGCTGTATCGATTATTCGAATTCTAATCCAAATAAAAATTAAAATTAGCCTTGTAATATTAAGGTTGTTAATGAAATTTTATTGTTTACTCTACGTCACTTGCTTTTTCAAAGAGTTGAAGAAACTCTTTTTTATAATTTGCAAAAAAATGTTTCAAGAGTGGCATCAAGAAACCGTTTTTAAAATATTTATTTCGCGTTAATGTTTTACTAGAGAATTCCATAACATTTATAAAATGCTTTCATAGCTCCATGCATGCTTTGATGAGCAAAGTACACGCTGGTATGTGAAATGTCAATATTTGAGTTTAATGAATAAACTTTGAATAAAAATATTCAAAATATATAATTATGTGGTCGGTACTCAAAATAACATAAAAAAAATCATTTTTATTATTACAATGAGCCTGACGCACAGGCCTAACTCTATACAATGGAGGTTTGGATAGAACTAGCGCCTCTTTCTTGGCTGGGGCCCTACTTTTATACCCTAAGTCTAAGGTGTGTTGGGGAAGCATGATGGCTGTTGCATTCGGAGGGTGTAACCCGAGGATGCTGTCTGGGATACGTTGATCCGAATGTTATTCCAGGTTCTGCGATGAGTCATCCGTCTCAAGGGGCTGCTTCCGTGGGGACCGATCTTTTATCGATGTTTGCCGGATGCTACTTCCTGTTGATAGTGGGGATCGACGATGAGTCATCCGTCTGAAGAGCTTAGTTCCGTGCGAATCGCTGTCTTAACGGTGGATCGCCGGATGCTACTTCCTGTTGATAGTGGGGATCGACGATGAGTCATCCGTCTGAAGAGCTTAGTTCCGTCTGGATCGTGGGATCGACGGATGTTACTTCCTCTAGATGTCATCTTAGTGTAACGTAACTATATTTATATACGTCGAGGTTTTTAAAATCTTCCTTCTTTGCGATGATTTATTTATTATTTTATTTAAAATAATAGCTAAAAAAGATGTCTTTTTAGTTGAAGTTAGTTAACTTCGTACGAATTTAAAATCTTTTTATTTAAGACATATTTCTTTTTTTAAGTAATACGGAATTTTAATATTTTTTAACAAGAATCATTCTTCTTCAATCATTATTATTAGAAATATTCCTCATTCTTCTACTCGGATAGATTGTCTGTTAATTATGTATGGAAACTAAGACACGTGTTATTGCTCCATCGCTTGCGATTTTAACGCCAGGCAATTCACGTGCCGGTGACATTCTAGTAATCTTACGATTCGTATACGACGAAAACTGTTAAAATTTATTTAAAACTTTGATGACTTTTGGTATAATAACCAGAGTTCTGCTTTCCTTATTTATTTTGAAAATCTTGGGCCTACTGTTGTTTTTATTATTTCTGGGGAGTTATGGAGCGTGGCAGCAGTCCAAGCGGGATTCGATACATTATCGGTCCTTATGACAAGCCTACGCCGTTACCACTTAGACCACCGAAATGTTCGAATCATAAACACTGGGCTTTGATGTAACTGTTTACTGGATATAACGGCAGACACTGGCTGAACGAATTACTCGTTATATATTAATTAATAATATCATAGAACATGCTTGCCACAACAGCGCCTTGCAAAGCGGGAACTGAAAATACCTCTTCTGTTCCGTATTTGTTCCTCTTCCAAAGGTTGGTAAGTTGTCTGCAGTATGCGATTTTATCGGAAGTGCTATCAAATCCATGTATGGGATTGAACAGATAAAATCGCGCTTGCATCGTTTGATTTGCACATTTTTCATTCATTCATCGTATTTGGAGCATGGATGTAGATTAGAGCATAATTACAATAGGATAGTTTAATCGGTACCGGAGCTTACTTAACATGATATTTGGGGGAATTTTTGTTTTGCATAGGGCTTTGTTGTAAATATGTTATGTGTAACTGGCTATGATATATAATTGAGGAAACATTACAAAAAACCCTTTTCATTGATAGATTTATTATAACTTGAACGAACCTAAGCTTATAAGAACTAAACTAAGGAAGCGAATTCAGATGTTCTAAGTAACTATTGAAACATTAATACAATTATTAGGTGTTTAACTACAATTTGTTGGTGTTTCAGAAGAGGTTTTGTAGAGTAGGTATGTTGCTATTAGTATATTGAGATCAATATTTCGTATTATTTTTTTTTTTTCTATAAACTCTCTAATCTTTTCAAGTTTAGTTATTCGGTGGGTAATACTTGCGCTGTGCCTAGAAGGGAGAATTAATATTTTTTTTTAATTTATTTTGAAAGATGTGACATTTTTATGTACTTTATTGCTTATGTATAGATAAGTGTAGGCATGATTAAAGATTTGTACACAAGTAATTTGTTACGTAAATTCAACTTAGATTTTTTTTGATAAATGGGTAGAGAATGTGTTCGTATACCTTTGTTAAGGTTATGCAATATAACGTCGGGACTGGAACTGAATGAGCTTAGGGCAGAATTATCAGTAAAGTCATATTACTGAAAACCTTTCATTTTGGGTGTGTCGAATGTAAATATATTTACTCGTTCTTTCCTTCCCTTACTCGTTCGAAAGATTTTGATTTTCGCAGTAACGACCCTAGTAACGTAATAACGGCAAGCCGTCTTGCTTTACTCGTTCGAAGATAAGCAGATTAAAATTTACAAAACGAGGATAATATCATAATATGATATCAGATAATTAGCCGTCGGGAAAGCAATAAACATAGTAAAAATATTTAGTAAAGTCGGGGATCACACAAGTCAAGTAACAAACCGCAAAACAGTGAGAAAAAGATAAAAAAAAAACCGCCAGTAAATATTTGGTTTGCAAGTTTCCTATCGCACTGCACGTCGGTGTATTGCCACTAGAGATGTGCGCAGTGAGTAAAGTTGAGTGAGTGATTTGAATCTTGTGCATGATTTACTGGATTCAATTCAGCATGTCGACTCACTCTTTTAGATTTCAAAGCACTCACTCATTTTGTTAAATAGCATATATATTTTTTATGATTCATATCAATCTCCCACTATGGCGGATAGCAAATCAAACTTTCAGGGCCAGTTTTTTACTATGGCGAAGAGCAAATCAATCAGATTTCCAATTTTCTGTGATTTAATATTAGCCTAATATACAATTTTATGATAATCATTCTTGAAACTGAAAAAGTACTTCTTTTTCTTCTTCTTGGGTGGCACAACAATCCAGTTAACAAACCGCAAAACAGTGAGAAAAAGATAAAAAAAACCGCCAGTAAATATTTGGTTTGCAAGTTTCCTATCGCACTGCACGTCGGTGTATTGCCACTAGAGATGTGCGCAGTGAGTAAAGTTGAGTGAGTGATTTGAATCTTGTGCATGATTTACTGGATTCAATTCAGCATGTCGACTCACTCTTTTAGATTTCAAAGCACTCCCTCATTTTGTTAAATAGCATATATTTTTTTTATGATTCATATCAATCTCCCACTATGGCGGATAGCAAATCAAACTTTCAGGGTCAGTTTTTTACTATGGCGAAGAGCAAATCAATCAGATTTCCAATTTTCTGTGATTTAATATTAGCCTAATATACAATTTTATGATAATCATTCTTGAAACTGAAAAAGTACTTCTTTTTCTTCTTCTTGGGTGGCACAACAATCCAGTAGGGTCATGGGCTAACCAAAGTACTAATGTGCTTTGACTCTTTCTGTGACTGAGTGTACCCATCCATAGCAAGATTGTTAATCCTTCGTATAGGGGGTGATTTAGTGTGGCCATAGCAGGATAGTCAATCCTGCGTATAGGGAACGGCAGCGGTCCGAATGGGATTCGATTCAACATAGGGCCTGATCAAATGGAACAGGCCTTTTCCGCTACCCACGAGACAACCGAGCCGCCAATAGTACTCCATGAATTATAAATTCATTTAACTTCAACTTCAACGAACAGTACGCGCTTTTAGATTTCAACATCGCACGTCAGTCATTGAATGCTTGGCTG
>KB672198.1:513090-528431 GCA_000349105.1 Anopheles epiroticus | reverse complement strand
AAGCAGTCGTAAAAAGAAAAAAAACCATACAATGAGCCTAAAAAGTATTCGTGAACCCGTAAGTTTAACATAAAAAGGTCAATTGTGGGCGTTTTAGACGCAGTATAGTAAATCCAAAAACAAAACCAATGATAAGATTTAAAAGCAGAACAATCATTTAACAATTTTTGTTACAAATGAGCTGCGCAATAATTCGATAACAATGATAACAACATATATTTACAACAATGAGTACATTGAATAGCAAAAACTGAACGAACGACTGCATAACAGATTCTGTTCTGTTTGAAAATCATAGTGACTTTGGCTCTACAAAGTCTTTCGTCACTACGCATAATTGATTCAAATCGCCATACGAAATAGATGGACTTATAAATAGACCCAATGAAGCGGAAGTGTGGAAAGCTCTATCTTTTGATCCCTCGCTTGCCTTTGATAGAGTCAATTGTCAATAGTCAAAGAGTCAATAGAAGCTTTTTATAGCAAACAGTGTCCTATTTTGGTTTCGATAAAAAAAAAACTTATAGACTTTTTAAAAACATAGCGATTGTGCTACGTTCTGTATTCCAAGCAACGGAGTCCTTTCCTCACCCTTTCCTATCTAATGATTCGTCAGATAAAGTGATCCCTTATCCATGCATCTCTTCGTACTCTACCTTGATCCTCTCATAGCAGCACTGCAGCACATATGTAGCGATCAAGACGATTTGATCGTTGAATATGCACATGATATATCAGTGATCACTATATCCCACAGCAAGGTTAAACGGCAATCGAATTATTTGGCCGAACAGCTGAACCCAACATGAACCTGGAGAAAACCACTGCCCATGGACATCAGCTGCGTAACACCAGCCAATGAGATTCACATCCCTTAGCTTACGACGTCTCAGGTTGCTTGGAATTGTGTTTACGAACAACATTAAGAAGCTAAGGTCCATAACTCGGAAAAAGCCATTCAGCACTTTCGGCACTTAATCCGTCTGCATCGTGTTACGGATCTCAACCTGATGCAAAAGATCATCCCTCTGCGCTACTGGTGAATCGATACTTTGCGGTACAGCGATGTCTCAGGGCTGGAGAAAAACAACTTACTTATCGGGCGCTACATCCGCTTCGCGGTCTTGGCCTGCTGCAACAAACTCCGGAACCGCATAAGGTCTCACGCCGTCGTCTGTCAATCCGTTATCCCGTACATGATGGCGGACGCCTCAACGCCATCTTCCCCCCTCAGCTTGGGCCAACCACTCCTCCTCTGTCCATGAGGACGACCTAAGAGGACTTTACCATTATTTTGGTATTTGCCTCGTTAATCTGCAACCCGAGGTCTTCTGCCGCCTGCTCGATCCTTTAGTAGGCTTCCGCCTCATAGGAGAGCCGCAGACCAATGATATCTATGTCATCAGCGTATGCTAAGATCTGGGTTGACTTGTAGAAGATGGTTCCCGAAGTGAAAATATGCTACGTACCGAGACAAAAACCGTGATAGTACAATGAAAGCAACCGAAGAAAAAACAAACAAACAAATTACCAACTTTTCTTCAGAAAATCCCTGCTGTGCATTGACCACTTGTTGTGGTCATGTAAAAAGTATGAAACCACCAACCGAAAGTACGATTTAAAGTCTTGAACAGATCCCTATTGGTTCTATTTCCTCACATAATGATAAGCTAAATTTAACAATTCTCACAAACTACATCGTCACTAACATTCTCTTAAAAAGTGTCAAATCGGCCTGGCCACACAAAAAATAAACAAGTATTAGAAATAGACAACAGATCAGGACTGGAAAAAAGTGCACCGCGTATTTTACCGAATTGCAAACAAAGTGCAAAAAACTCACAGCCTGTTTCGGGTATTCGTTGAGTTTGTGCCCAATGTGAGCCTGCTTTATCAATTGTATATGTAGTTATACATAAAGGTCGACGTACGATAAGCACCATAAATAAGCAATCAGACCATGGGTGTTTATCTGAGTTACAACGACCTACTAACGAATGCACTGTGCTTTAAAAATGTAGGTCATAATCGCATAATACTTCATTTTTCTTCCATATAAGCAACCCATGATTATTTGGATGACCTCAATCCAACCCAATAAAAGTGGTGTTATCAGCGCGCCAAGGGGTTGAACACAGCGGAATGAATTCTTTATGTATGTTCTTCAAATGCTCTTAATATCTTGCAGTGCTCAATTGATACTCACCAACAGTTTTGGTTGAACCAGTGATGCAGTTGGTTGAATGTGTGTAAAAGGCGAGTGAGTTGCTAACAAAGTGTAGCCTAACATAGTGTAATGTAACAGGTAACTATATCGAGTATAGTTTTTTTCTAAATCGTGCAGATTTTATTACTCGATGTGCTCAAGGGCGCAGAATATGTCTGGTTTTTTAGAAAATGTTAACAACAAAAAAAATATCATAGATTACTTTTCTCTGCTTTGCATTACGATCAGATTTGAGTTTGATTTAATTTATCTCAGCTTTATGGTTTTGTGAGTGGTGCTACAAATGATTGAAACTTTTAACGACGTTCACATTAAGCAGCTTGCGGAAATATATATAATATTGAGTATTGAATATCATTCTTCTTATGTGGCTCAAAATTGACTGTAGGGGCAAGGCCTACCAGAGCATTAATATGCTTTTGCTTTATTCTTTGACCTATCCATTGCATCCATTATAGTGTATCCATTGCAGGATAGCTAATCCGATATATGAGGTGTAGCGGCAGTTCGAATGGGACTCGATACAACGTCGACCTGGTCCTCTTACTACGTCGTTAGCATTTAGATCACCGGCCCTCATTATAAGTTATATGAAGCTATAAATTAACCTCAGATTCCTTTTAAGATTGAAGCAGGATTGACCATGGGCACACTAAGTTACAGCCCCTCATACGCAGGATTAACAATCTGGCTACGGATGTGCACACTCAGTCACATAAAAAGCCAAAGCTCATAAGAGCTCTGTTAGACCTTGACCCTACAAGGGTTGTTGTGCCACCCAAGAAGATAAGTTTTATGTAAAATAACCTTTATGTAAAAAATATGTGTGTATAGATTTTTTTTATTTAGTAGTAACGGCCACGCCGTACTGCTTGTTTGTAGATATATCATATAAACAATATTAGTCATTAGCCTATTTAGAAAGACTAGGTTCATTGCGTTCCTTTCCTTAACAAACTGGTTCCGTTTTGGAAAAAATGAACTTTCCCATCACTAGTGTAAACGGTTCTACTGGGGTCACCGTCGCCTGTCCGTTGAAAAATTTTATACAAAATGTAATTTAGGTCTTATTTGACTTTTTATTTAATGCTCTAAATTCTTCATTGCTATTGCATTTCATGTTTTTTTAGGTTGAGCACTCCTTTCGTTATAATATTGTTATGTATCGTAATTTGGATCTAATTTTGTAGTGTTTATATCTTTTGATAAATTTGCTTTTGGTTTTCTTCAAAACACTAATTCATACGGTATGTATAATAGACCAATTCTTAAAATTTGGCCCATTGGTTCAAATAATTAATGATGTTCATTTTTGAAATTCAAAGTGGTTACTTTAGGTCCATTGAATCTCAATAAAAAACAAATTAGCAAATAAAAAATAATCTTGAAGCATTCGTTCAAACTCCAATGATTTTTCCATAATGCCCCTTTTCTTTGTTGGTGGTAAGCTTTCTATCTTCCAAAGATTTCTAAGTTCTTCCTTGTTGTATTTTAGTCCTTGCACCGATTTTCATTCCTAAAATTATTCAAATGTTATCATGTCAAGTGTCAAATGTTTTTACTAATGCATTTACATTTACTTGTTGTTGTAAATTTGATGGTTTGATGCTGAAATCTGCATGCGCTTTAGCAATACGGGCTGGCCGTCACTACCGAATAAAAAAAAAATCTGCATACGCTTTAAATTAAAACCTTTAAATCTTATAAACAACAGGCTCTTTATTTAACCACGTGTTCCAGTAGTGGAAGCGATTACGGTGCCAGGTTACACTCCTGATAGGACCATGGTTCAAATATCAACCGAACCATTTTCCCGTAGTTGCGAACTGACTATCTAACTCAATAATATTATTATAAGTTTCGTAAAATGTCTTGCATGACCGAATAGAATATTACGTCATAAGAAAAAAACTTTTTATTTTATTTTTGTTTATAATAAAAACTTAAGGTTCCACGATCAACGAGATTAAAGTGCATATTGTGAACAATGAATGTATTCGGATGGATCATTTTCGTAGTGCTTCATGCATTGCAAAGCCCAGTATCATGCAAATCGTATATTTGTGCTAATGAAGAACAATGCATAACAGCAAATGATCACCAAATCAACACGGAACACTCGAAAGCATTCTCAAGTTTAAATAATTGTCGTTTACTGTGCGGAAAATATGGTCCTTTATGGCCCCGACCAACCGGCTATGTTTTTCTCGGCAATCAAACGATTGCTATCAATCCATGGGATGTACGGTAAGTTTGTTAAAGTCATAGTTTTTTAAAACTATTATTTGTTTTGCTAATACTCTTCGTTTTTCCATTCTGTTTTGTAGATTCGAACAAACTTTGAACGGTGAAACAACTGAAGGCAAAACTATCTTATTAGAAATAAAGCGGTATTTTTTACGGAATTTACGCAAAGATTGTGACTCGACCAGAGTAAATGAAAATGCTTCATCATCTCCATTAATTATAAAACTCCACATTCTTTCAAATGTTACTACCCTGACTTGGCATACGGATGAAAGCTATAAATTGATAATATCCAATGATCCACACCTCAGTATTGTGGAGGCAGAAATAGAAGCAAACACAATATTTGGCTCCCGCCATGGATTAGAATCTCTTTTGCAATTGTTTACCAAAGTCAATGATCGCAATTCCACAACATTTTCACTTCACATAATATCACAGGCAAATATTGTTGACAAACCAACATATCCACACCGCGGAATCATGATCGACACTGCAAGAAATTATATTCCAATCAAAATTTTAAAAAGACAATTAGATGCAATGGCAGCAAGCAAAATGAATGTATTTCATTGGCATATGACCGATACTCAAAGTTTTCCGGTGCAGTTAGAAAAGGTTCCAGAAATGGTAGCTTATGGCGCGTACTCGGTTGATGAAGTTTACACTACGAACGATATTGAACAATTAATACAATACGCAAAATATCGTGGCATACGCGTCATATTCGAACTTGATGCCCCTGCTCATGCTGGTAAGCGATATAGTGCTATTAATTTAAAAATATCAGTTTTTAAATTCTGTTTTCTTTGCTTCGTTCATTTTTCCTAACTTGTATATTTTCATATTATTTTACAGGTAATGGATGGCAATGGGGGCCTGAGAAAGGCCTGGGAAACCTAGCTGTTTGTGTTAATCAGAAACCATGGCGTAATTTTTGCATCGAGCCACCATGCGGTCAACTAAATCCCACCAATCCTAATATGTATACTACACTACAACAAATCTATGAAGATTTAGCTCGCATGAACAAAGATGAAACCGTGATGCATATGGGAGGTGATGAAGTATTTTTCGGTTGCTGGAATTCTTCTTCAGAAATCATTAGTTACCTTGCGGAGCATGGCATGGGACGAACTGAATCAGATTTTCTTGCACTATGGAGTACGTTTCAAGTAAGTAGTTTTGTTAGAAATTTTGTTAGTGTTTATTTTATGTTTTTAATTATGTTCTGATCATCGGACCTACATGATCTGTACGAAGTTCTTTAATCTAACATCAAACAGACGCATATGGTTAGACATAGACACTACTCCCAACGAAGACACTCTCTAAACATTTTACATCGCATTATACTTAAGACACATTAGTTATAACAGGTCGCATAGCTGGTCCTGGTTCGAACAATAAGAAGGTGGAAACTGGCGAAAAAGTTGACACTCATCAGTAGAGAAGGAGTGTCCATTTTGCAATTCAGCAGTTTGAATTCCTGGTCACTGCTCGCCTCTTGTGTTTAGGCCAACAACTTAAAGACAGGCAAGTTATTGCCCAACAACTATTTGTAGCTGGGTTGCTCACAGGCAAATTACCACCCCCCTTACGCAGGATTTAACTATCTTGATATGGATGGGTACACTCAGTCACAGAAAGAGCCAAAGCACAATGGTGTTCCCCCATTTCGAGGAAAAACCAAATCCCCACCATTTCGAGGAAAAACCTAATATTCTAGTGGAATGCGCAATCCTGCGGAACCATTCCATAGAAATGACCATGTCACCTTATCTCAATTCTATGTCTGATTAAGGTACGCCACATATCGATGCAACTAACCAAACCTTCAGAAGGAGAAATATTTTGAAATGTGCCACCTTTTGGTATATATTTAGCGATCTAACTCGATGCATACAAACTAGCTGCCATAATCTAGTTATCCCAGTTATCCGTCATTGTGACACGTATATTGTTAGAAAACAAAATTCGTTGCAAACGTAGTCGATCTTCAGTGCGAAGCTATAGTACAATTATGCGGTTGGTAAGTTTGTTATGGCCAATACCAGATACCGTTTTCCTAAGTTAAGTATTGTACCCGTGCATCTATCAAATGCCTGTATCGTAGCTCTCACACTCCCTGTTGTCAAACGAGAAGTGGTCACTACCATATCATCTGCGTATGTATTAATCGGATCATACTGGTTGCAGCATATGCTTTGTAGTATAGTAATGAGTGGATGAAGATACAAAACAAAAAGGTCCATTGGCACCAGGTAGAAGCAGGAAGGTCACGTCGTTGATGTAAACTACAAAAAGAAGCGGTCCCACGTTGCTTCCTGGATGGGATCCCGACAATGCAGGTACGTGACGTAAGATGTAGAGTATGCATCAGTGGTATGGTGGCCAGCGAATGTTTGTTCATTCAACGTAAGTTAACAACGATCAAACTGTGAGCCTATAGTGCGCCTGTGGATTATGCAGAACGATTCTACGATTATAGCGACGTAACTGCGGCGTCGCGCAAAGACTGTTCATCCAAGGAATGCTCAACAATCGGATCTACTCATCAGTACTTTTACTTGTAAATTTATTCGTCCGAACTTAAGAACCGAACTTAACAGAGAACTCACCATATTTCTAACTTATGCTTGAAGGGGTCCACAGACGATCCGTTAAATTTAAGTAATGAATATAGAATATCAGATAAGTAGGGCTGAGGTACATGGATAATCCAATAGCCACATAAAACCAATCCCATTAAGTGGCTTAGGCAATTGAAATGGAGGTTCATCGCTGCACTGCTTGGAGACGTGACGTATAATGCTTTACAAAATAAAATAATTTAGTCTTTGAACTTGAACCGGATTCTCTACAATGAATGCTCACAGTGCGGGATTAAAGTTTTTTTATACATATCAATACTATAATAGATGATTAGATTAAAATTTCAGTATACTGTGAAACAGAAACAATCTTATTTCTTATACAAAATCTCAAATAATGACAAATGCTGAATACTGTTAGGTTACTATCTCTTCTTGGGTGGTACAACAACCCAGTAGGGTCTAGGTCTATCAGAGCACAAATTTGCTCCGGTTTTTACTGTGACTGAGTGTACTCATCCATAGCAAGATTATTAATCCTGCGTACGGGGTCCTGTGGCTAAGTGTACCATAGCAGGATAGCCAATCCTGCGAATGGGGGGCGGTAGCGATCCGAACGGGATTCGATGCAACGTCGGGCTTGATCGTATGAAACAGGCCTATGCTGCTAACCATGAGACAACCGAGCTGCCCAGTTGCATATTACATTGCTTAAGTTCCTTAAGCCTAGAATTCGTGGGAATAAACTAAAAATTAGGATCATATCGTGGGAACGGCGCGACACGTCGCCGATTCCCACAACGAGACATGTACGCGCATCGTCATCGCTTTCGACGGACGTTTCTTATTACACGTACGTTTGTTGTCTTGGATCGCTCGGCGACATTTATATTAAAAAAAATGTAGTATTGCCTTCATGGACGAATGCTGACGACCAGCCAGAGGAAGTTTTTCACCTCACAAAACCTTTAGAGACGGACGAAGCTGGTACTATATCGGTACCTACATAGTTCCAGTACTCACGTATGCCTCTGAGACAAGGAATCTGTCCAAATCTGATGAAGCTCTCTTAGCCGCGTTCGAGAAGAAGATGATCAGGAGCATTGTTGGCCCCATACTTGAGGAGGGACAATGGAGGAGCCAATACAACGACGAGCTGTAAGAGCTGTACAGCGACCTTACTGTTGTGCAGCGGATTAAGCTCGCCCGGCTCCGGTGGGCTGGCAAGAAAACATTTGTATGAAATTAAACAAAACCCAAGAAAGAAAATTTAATTTTGCAATTATAGCTCGATTTTTAAGATAGTTGCTTGCATTCGACCACTGATTCCTGCCTCCATAAAAACTATTTTTCCGAAGCAATGGAATTTTGATGTAGTGTAATGTACATATAAATTTAACATCTAGCTCAATTTGACTATTATTAATAATTACAATCACATAACAATCACTCAAACATTAACCAAATATAAGTATAGCAATAAATATTTCCCGATTTCTTTGCAGGGTAATGCGTTCAAACTATGGCAAAATGTAACATCAACGAATCAATCAATTACTTCCAACATCGCTGGGGAAAATGTAAACGACAGTCCAGTTATTTTATGGTCCAGTCACTTAACAGATCCAATGGTGATCAATAATTTTTTATCAAACAAACACTATGTCATACAAACATGGTTGCCAGCAATTAGTAATATACCTCAAGACTTACAAACCTTAGGTTACAAGCTTATTGTTTCGACCAAAGATGCTTGGTATCTTGATCATGGTTTTTGGGGTCAAACAATGTATTATAACTGGAAGAAGGTATACGATAACCAGCTACCCAAAGGAAACGGCATTTTGGGAGGTGAAGTTTGTGTATGGACAGAGTACATTGATGGATATTCTATTGACGGACGTACTTGGCCACGCGCAGCTGCCGCAGCGGAACGTCTTTGGACAAATCCTGAAACAAGAGCTATAGAAGCCGAATCACGTTTCTTTCTTCATCGTGAACGTCTCATCACTCGTGGATTGCAGCCAGAAGCTATCGCACCTCAATGGTGTCAGCAAAATGAAAAACAATGCCATTAAAATGCAAATAAAAGTACAAATAAGGAAATATCCTTCTCCTGCAATCCCTATAAAAGACAAATAAGGTTTAAATTGTTTTGATAAAAATGCTATGCTTTAAACGTACACCATTTACAATTATAATGATATAATTTTCAATTTTTGTATGTCTATTCAGTAATACAATTCAGAAAGGGTTAAAACTTGAAAACCCTAAAAGAAGTTTTTCGATTCCCTCGATTATCATGTATGTTAATATTTAGATGTTGACAAGTTAATATAACTTGGTTACAGGGCTAAGCTTTGGAACTATGGGAATATAAGTTCGTAATGTCGTATATGAATTTCAGGGTTAATGTAAATTAATTTCTTTTGAAGGACAGCTCAATTTATTATTTTTTAATGTACGTTTTATTGATAAAATTGTTCTTCGGATTTTGCTAGGGAATGACTGAAATAAATTGTTCATCAACAATAAAAAGTAAAATATGTATAATAAGCCGTATACCATACAGCTGCTACAAGGAAGATTTTTCCCTAGAAACAAGATTTATGGGTACCGGAAAAAAAACTCGTATTTTAAATTTTTGCGCAAATTAAAGGTAAAATATAGCTAATGTAATGGGTCATGAAAAGAGTACAACCGCGGGATATCTATTTCGTCCAGTATCATTAGCAAGTGCGCTTGTGGCAGTAGATTATTCAGATTATTCATTACAAAGATTATTCATCGCTGGACTTATCGACCATCGTATTGACTCGCCAACGCTGCTTTCGGGACTCAACCTTTACGTCCTGGCGAGATCGATCTGTACTAGACCGTTGCTTGATGTGGAGAAACGCCATAATCGATTTGGCTCCGCTGATTCGTTCGTTATCATGTGACACGAATTCAACGAGGTGTGCAGTCATCACGAACCTGAAATGCCCCGTACTTCGTTCGTAAATAATATTCGTCTGGTGCCACCAATTCCATATTAGGGTATACTATCTGTGTTCTGTTTTGAACTGTTTCAGAGCTTTATTTAATATTATATCTATTCTTATACATTAAATCATCATGAAACGTCAACTGAAACTAGAAATTGATGATAATAAATTAATATCTAATGAAAAAATCAACAATGCTACTACTTTTGCTATGAAAACTATTTTAATGGTTTATAAAAACTTTACGATAGTGTATTTTTCATAAACATATTAATGATTATATTATATTCAATAGTTTTCATTGTTCATTGTCCCCTTTTCTATACTTTGGTTATTCTGTTTATATCCCTTTATCCTGATTATATTAAAAGTTATAGTTAGAACGCCTAGCAAATTCTTTATTTTAGTATGAGTATAAAAGTGGTAAGGATGAATTAACGATTAGTGGCTGTTCGTTTATCATGTTAAAACGCATTGTTGTTTAACAAAACATCCGAAGATATTAATTAATAATTCTACAAGCTCTACATCCCCGCGGACATCGCAACAAACCAGTAAATAAATGGGTGATAAAAATTGGATTCGAATATCAGTAACCGATTTAAAGACCTACGAAAAGCAGAGTTGATAAACAATTGTTCAATATATTTTGTAACCATGCTTTGCCCTTTTATTTGTTGGAAGCAAAAGATTCCACAGAACTTTTCCCTACAATAAGTCCCTGTGATGTTCGAAAAACGTTTAGCAATACTATACTTATTATGCAGTATGAAAAAGTAAAAGTGTAGTTAAAAATGATAGAAGCAATGCGAAAGCTGATTGTTTAACATGAGTTGGGTGGACAGATGACGAAATAACGTAACTTTGGTTGCCGCAACGGCGCATTTCATAGATGAAGAAAAATTGCGTGTATAAAACATATTTATTGTAAATGTGAAGAGTTCATGGAACCTATGCTTTCGAACTGGATACTCGAAGTTAGAAGCTTCCTAGGTCAAGAAACCTAGGTCAAGTTAATTCGGCCGTTAATTCGGAAATACAAAAATCTACAGATAAGTTTACATTGACTAACTGGACTATACACCAATAATTTCTTTAAACTAAAGGACAACACGTTAAGAAGAAATACATTTTGAATTAAAATTTGAGTTTATTTTATATTCTGTAAAACGGTCAGGACGTATTGATAATATGGATTAAGTTTACACTGAATATATAAATTTATTCATTATTGTCAATTGAAACAGGTCAGCATAATTCAGCAGCTTCACAACTTAGGCATTTGAACTCGTCGATTACAAACATTGCCTCCTAAAACAAAAAAAAACATTTTTTGTGTCAGATGAAAATTTTGCTTCCCGTAAAAAAATGAATAAATTTTCAAAAGACATACTCTAATTCACACATATACATAGCAAAGTGACATAAATACGAAAGCTTTTATGTAGAGGATCAATGCACATAGTACAGGTGAGTGCTAAATTTCTTTTTTGAATTTTGCATTTGATAACAATTTCATAACTTTAAATATAAAACTACCTTTTTTACATCCAGGTTTTCATCCAAAATAAGTTCTTCCAGGTAATATTGTATATCGTTCGTCCAACGTTTTTGTAAAGCCAAACAACTGAATCTGGCCAAAATGCGAAGTAACATACACGTTCGAAGTCTGTAGAAATGTATAAAAATAATTAATCTTAAAGATAAAATAACATTTTAACATGTTAGCTTACCGAAGAACTGGGTTGTCATGTTTCAATAGTGTCATAAGATTTACATTTTCATGGAATACGATTTGCTCAATTATCTCGGCATTTTCCGGAAGTTCTCGTAAGGCACAGTTTAGAAGTGAAAGTAAGGAACATACTAAACGTACAAAGGCAGCATTGGCGGGCACAACGGTAATAAAATTAACAAAAAGCTCTTTTGCACCAAGAATTTCAATTGCGTCGCAAAATTGGTTTAAAAATATGTCTCCCATATGAATTAAGTGACACATTAGGTCATATACTGCAACCAGAGTTTTTATATCATCGTTATCTAGTGTAGCAAGTTGACGAATAGAACACACCGATTGATTTCCGTTCATCCCAGGTTGGCTGCCACTAGTGGAGGAACCGTCGTTAAATAGTTTGTTACATAAAAGTTTCGATGCGTACACCAGATTTGGTACGAGCTTCAATTCGCCATATACATTAATAATGTCTCTCAAGATCGTTGGTGGTGTGTTAATTGCTAATGGAAGACTTAGCAAATGAGCTACATGTTCTATTACCTTTGCACTAGCACGTCGATTACGTAACGGAGCAACAATAATGCACACGAAATTCTGCTGCTTTAGCGATTCTAATTCACCGTCGAGTATTTCTTGAATCGAACGTTGCAAAAAAGCCAGCCATTCTTCATTTTCAATAGGAGGATTTTGTGATTCGTCACAAGAATCCCATCCCGGGAGCAGGCTTGGTGTAATTTTTTCATGCCCTTTTTCTAGCTGATCCTCTTTAGTTGTAGATGAAAAATTTGGCATGCGAAGCGCATTATGATTTTGATTGGCGGCATGAATTTCCGATTCAATACGCATAGAAAAATTGTCAATACTTTCACTTAATTTTCGTCTTTCCAGTTCTTGAGATCGAACACATCCTTGGTCCATGTTAGTTGGTCCATATTCTCTTGAATTTGTTAAAAAATCGTTACTGGGATTCATAGCTGATACCACGGGAACAGGACGATGCATTGTAATGACAGGAAAATTATCGTTAAAGCGGGTAACAGCCAAGTTCGGGTTTTCTAGCAATTTTATAACCTTCGTTTGTTGTTCATCAACAGTTTTATCATAATAGCTCATGTTGTGCACTGTTTTGGCTTGGTCAGCTGAATTCGCTAAAACAAGATTATTTCTTATAGTACAATCATCCGTGTCTGTTTCGAGATATTCCATATCACTCTGCAGTATTACATTGATACTGTCTTTAGATGTCGTCAAATCCTCCCCAATCGTTGTATTCTCATATAGTTTGTTATTTCTCATTCTAATCGATATTTGATTATCTTTTTCTCGCGACTGGGAGACTGTCAGCGGATGAGTAAAAGGAGATTGGGGAACATCCTCTTCTAGTGTTAAAATATGTCCTTTAACGAAGGGATGTTCTAGAATCATGGCCCAACTCATGCGATTAATTGGATCGCGTTCAAGTAAACCTTGGACAAATGAGATACAATTGCTTGTTACAAAGCTAGGCCATTTGATATACTGATTACGTATGAGCCGTACTAGATGTATCATAGAAGTGGAGCTGAATGGTGGTTCGCCGGCTAGCATTTCATAGATAATACATCCCAATGACCACAGATCGGCATGATGATCATACGGTTTTGCTTCTAGTAGTTCAGGTGCCATATATAGCGGCGTTCCTTTGATCGATGTCAACACGTGAGTTCCCATTGTCATGTTTCGCGCGAAGCCAAAATCACATAATTTTGCACACATTTTGCGATCCAGCAATATGTTTTGCGGCTTTAAATCACGATGTAATATCCGATGTGAATGAAGGTAGTATAATGCAGAAACGAGGTCAAAAGTGATACGCTGTGTTTTGGATTCTTCTAACGATCCATCACGTAGTAAACTATGTAAATCCGTTTTTGCATACTCGGTAACGACGATAATTTCATTCAGTGTTTCGAATGAGTCCAGCATACGGATAATATTTGGATGTCTAAGATTTTGCTGTATTTCGCATTCACCTCTTAGTCCTTTCAATTCACGACCTGAGCGACCACGCTGCAATTAAATATAAATAACAAGAGAGCTGTCTATAATAATGCAAAGTGATTGTGTCGATGTGTTACTTGTTACAAGTGACTGCTAGTAGACAAACTGCATGATAGTCAACCGGGAGGAGGGGGCTTTTTTATTGCATGCCGACGACCAGTTACTATTACATAGTAACTCGTAACTAATTAGAAAAAAAACTGATAAAAAGTAACCAGGTAAATGTAACTGATCGCTGGAAAAAATGTCATAAATAACTAGTTACTTTGTTCAATGAAAGTAACTAGTTCAATAATCCAAAGTTATGACTAGTTGTTTTAAACAGTTGCAGTAAATTATTCTCATCTCCATTGTACTGTAACTCTTATATACTCTTATACTTACCTTGTTTATAACTTTGATTGCAACTGTAGCTGTTGAAGATTTCTCAACGGCTTTATAAACTTTCCCAAAGGAACCTTCTCCAATAAGGTCACTTAACACGTACTTTTCCATATTTATCTTCCTGTTTCACTTATTGTAATAAGAAAATCTTTTTCATATCTGAAAGAAAACAAAAAAACATTTGTTTTGGTCGACGCGAGTTCAGTTATGTGTGTGGTAAAGGTACAGTTTTACGATCATAAATAAACAAAAAACAACTGATAGAGAGGATGTCGCTCTAGTTATATCGTTTTAGCTGCTTTAAAAAATGATTAAGTTAGATAAAAACCATGTAATGGTTTCTTTCAAATGACTGTTCCAATAGAGCTTGCAATCATTGAAGAGGCATCTCGTATGTAATTTAATTGTATATTCTTTACATGTGTTGCTATCTACAGAGTTTATTCGTAGCTATTTTGGTAATTTACGTAAATAAAATAAATCGTACATCGATTTAAATAATCGCAGAATCACGAGATGCACAGAACAGAATAATAAACCCCGATTGTTGGCATATACCGCCTGGGCCGACGACGTATTCACTTTCAAACTTACAAAGAGTCAAAACATTTTATAATATGAAAAACCTGAAGTAAACTATCCATTGTATTTATACACCATATTAACGCTGCCACATGATATAACAATAGAGTGAGAATAGTTGCGTACTTTTTAATATAAAACAAATTATGTGTAAGAATAACTTCCTACCTGGCACTGTTCCCTGTAGAGCGCTTTATTTATTTTGTTGTTTTGTTTATACCTGTACTGTCAATGTGTTTATATTACGTCCTTCAAAGTTCACAGCTTTGCTAGCAAGAGACCCATACAGCAAAATTATGGTCTAATCAAGATGTATTTATAAAAAAGCAAGGTATGTAGCAGGTCAAGGCCCAATTGACATCTGTTATACAGTTATATCGTCAAAATTGCTCGAAACTGCCAGAACTATGAATGTGTGCGTGTCAATTGTCATTTTCAACCGTCTAATATGGTTGTATGTGTGTGATTATCTGTGTAGCGATAGGACTGCTGCGATAGCTTTCACTTTCATATTACGTTCTGATTCGTTCTGTTCAACACTTGCT
>KB672198.1:460820-508543 GCA_000349105.1 Anopheles epiroticus | reverse complement strand
ATTTTAGCCTTACGGCCAAAGTCTCTATAAAAATTAAAAAAATGCATTCCTACCAATTGTTGATTGGTTTACCGATTCACAGATGAGCATGCCAAAAATACAGATTTTTCATAATTCATACCAAAAATAAATGCGGTAAATTGTTAGCATCTCATTTGTATTGGTGATATATTTCGAAAAGGAAGAAATTATTAATGAAATTTATTTTTCGGCTTCTCACAACCCCCTCATCGCGCATCCGAAATCTCGCCTATTTTATTTCAGTTGTAGAACAGTTTGACTGCCATTTTGCCACGTCTCCAATCGCGCTCACTTTTGCGCAGATATACCCAACCTGGGGGGCGGTTTGGTGGTCTAATCGGTTGCGGCAAAGTCCTGTCTCGTACGATCAGGCCCGACTTTGCATCGAATCCGAATCGAACCGCTGCCGCACCCAATATTCAGGATTGACTATCCGGCTTTGGGTACACTAAGCCACAGTCCTCCGCGCGCAAGATTAACAATCTTAGATGGGTGGATGGATGGGTACACTAAGTCAAAAAAAAGCAAAATCATATTGCATGCTCTGATGAGGCCTTGACTATATAACAGTTGTTGTACCACCCAATCTCGGTATCTTATCGTTAATATCGCATTTTTATTTATCGTGAATTGTGCAACTTATTGCAAATCGAATTGAATCAAATTATCGTGAAAGTCGATTTTATCACAGATTTTTTCGATTGACAGTACATGTTATACGCGGTTTTGGTGGACTGAGAAATCTCGATTCGTATGTTTTTGGCCTCAGACGTGAACTGTGCTATCCTAATAAATCCAAGTTCCATCGAGTGCCGTGTGCTTGTTAAGAAGCTTCATACTTCATCTAAGTACAGCTCCATTTCTTAATCAGCTTCAATGTGCGATCACATTATGATTTGGAATTAAACATCCCAAATTCAGCCACCAGGATCAATTTTATTATTCCTGACTGAAACCATTTATTCAAAAAGTCTGCCCAGATTTCGCTGAAGTACCACGCTATAAACAAAGTGCACATGGGGGTGACCCACAGATGGATTCACCAATCTCGATGGTCAAGCTATCGCTTGTTCTATGCTCCAGCAATAATTCTTCCCAATGTCTGGATAACATTCGCAACAACATGTTCCATAATCTACCAGACCTGGCGAAGAAACGCCTGTTGAGATTATTCAACATAATGTTGGAACACAACATTGTCCCGTTGGAGAGGAGGCAGGTGAAAATACTCACCCTTTTGAAACCTGGCAAACCGGCATGAGACTACTCGTATCGGACTCGTATCGTCCGATATTGATGCTATCGTATCTGTGAAAATTATTTGAGAACATGATTCTTTTCAAACTAGATAATTGCTTGTTTTTTTATTTTTTGAGACAATTGCTGGCTTGGATTGCTCGGCGCTGATGCACATTCCCGTAAGTTAGAAACAGCGGGCTTAACGTCTTATTCAACCTTCTTTCGGTGAAGGCAATGAATTTTGACAAAGGCATTATAAAAATTGGTAAAGGCAGTTTTTACAGACTACCACAAAGGTCCTGTTTGAGCCCCTAGTTGTACAACTTTTATGTTAACGGCATTGATACATAGCCTAGCTCCCGGTTATAATCTAAGGCAATTGGCGGATGATGGTGTTGTGTCAATCGCCAGCAACAATATCGTCGGTCTGCAAAGTCCTTTGCAACCACACTAAACAATTTAGAAGTGTGGTCCGGAAACCTAGGAATCGAGTTTTCTCCAAAGAAAACTGAAATACTGATATTCTCTTTCTATTACAACACTGAGACTTAACAATTAACACTTAACAATAGACGCTTTAATTTGTTGGGCCCAAAGGTGGTTATCTTTTTATATGGTAAAAAGATATCCATTGTCAGATATTTTCGATGCCCATGGGTTTGGTTTGAAAGCAAAAATATGTAGAGGACACAATTTGACTATCTGATACAGAAATATACAAGAAGAATCCTTTTTTTCAGAACGATTACGGGACTCTGGTTGAATTTTTATAAAACAGTTTATTTAGCACTGTACAAAAATATTACTTAAGTTTTACTTTAGCCCATAATTTTATATACACGAAAGAGGCAATGCAAACAGATAATCTCAACGTTATATACATATATGGATACTAAGGACATATGAATCAATCACATCACCATTATTGAGTAGGAAGTGAATGATGTAATTAGAAAACATTTTACATAAAACTTATTGTTTGCTGACTCATACATAAGTAAGAGCAGGAAACCGCAGAACATTGAACACAGGTGTCTGGAGTTCCGGCACGACATGGTCAAGCTATGGCAGCAGAATTACCCAATCTGCACACATCCTTTGACGCAAAGCAAATTTGTGCTCAAGCAGTGTGACCAGAACTACCGATTTGTTTATATTCCTACCGATTTTCAATTGGTCAACCGGCTCAAAGATAACCATGCCAAAAATACAGATTTTTCATAATTTACACCGAAAATCAAAGATTTATGATAACCTTGATAAAAAAACACACGTGAATCCGTGAAAAAAAAAAAACAATGGATTTTATTAATAGTCCATGTGAACGTAAGCATTTTTGCAATGACTAAACGCGTTGTAATGCGGTAAAATATTAGCATCTGATTTTTATTGATGCTATGTTTCGAAAAGTAAGAAGTAATAAATGCAATTTCTTCATCGACAAACTCTTACACTAGCAAGTGCAGGAAACCGCAGAACATTAAACAAAGTTGTCTGGAGTTCCAAAATGACACGGTCAAGCTATTCCAGCAGAGTTACCCAAGCTGCAGCCATCCTTTGACACAAAGCAAATTTGTGCTCAAGGGTCTCCAAGTCATTGCATGTCTTGCATGCCGAAGGTCTGGTTCACTTAATTACCTGAAAAGCTAACCATCGGGATTTTTTTCTTTCGCTAGTAGCTAGAGAGTGGATCGCACATAGAAAAAATGAAAATCTTTCAAAACAATTTTTTAAAAAGAATATTAAATCTCCCTCGCTGGCACAGCACAAACATTATCCATTAAATAATTAAATAAAAAGATTAGAGAGTTTGTAGAAAAAATCAATGTGAAATATCGATCTCAATGCACTTATAGCAGCATACCAACCTTACAAAACCTTACATGAAACACCACTGAATAATAATTAGTCACCTAATAATTGTAGTAATTTGTAAATAGTCAACTAGAACACAAAACATATTTTCAACAATGCCTTATGCAAAACAAAACCCCCCAAACATATCGAGTTAAAGAGAGCCCGGTACCGATTAAAATATCAAATTGTAATTATGCTCAAATGTACATCCATGAAATAAATACAATGAAATGAAACGGATATGTTGTAGGGATGGAGAGTAGGTTTGGCGGATATCCAGCATTTGCAATCGGTTGAGCCACGATACTCAAACACTCTCTTTCGGTAATATACCGGTTTGTCAACAGTACTTTGAAATTATCGTCGGAAGGTGTAGGTTAAGTCCTCCTTTATCGCGCGATAGGGCAAGTTGATCCAGAAGAACACGTACACCTCCGATTCCGTGGAAAACTATTTGACCAGTAAGTGAAGTTACCTTATGAATGTCCACCATCCTCGGCGTGCAGATGGAGGCTGCAAACCACAGCTTCGGCACCAAGAATGAGTTTAGTAAGATGATACGCTGCTCTAGGTTCAGGTGCCTTACTCTATGGAGCCTCTCGAGTTGCCCGAATTTGTTAATCAGCATGTTCCAATTCTGACATATACTTTACCGGATGTTGTTGCAGAAGAGTATGCCCAGAAGTCTAAGACGTTTCTCAGTCCGGAGCCAGGGAATCCTCAATCGTTTAGCAAGGGTGACAAAGTCGATGTCTATAGCCACCGTCTTGTTGATGTTCAATTTCGAGCCCAAGCAAGCACTGAACACAAAGAAGCCTCGTAACCACCCGATTTTTTCGGGATAGATAACCACCACAGAGATGTCGTTGATGTTCAATTTCGAGCCTAAGCAAGCGCTGAGCACAAAAAAAGTTACTCGTAACCGCTCGATTCTTTCGGCATAGGTAGCCACCCCAGAGATGTCGCCAACGTATACATTGACCAGCTCATCCTGATCGTAACATATGCCTTCTAGTCTTGTGATGAGGGGTTGAAGGTAGAGAATAAAAACCTGCTCCTTAACTGTGTTATATGTTGTGAGGTTTTTTTACAACATTTTTGCACTACCGAGACTATTTCCCATCGACCGATGATATCATGGAGTCGGTGCTTAACTACCACAAAAGAAACTTGTAATCTACATTAGTATTGGGGCGGCTCGGTGGTCTCATGGGTAGCGGCGTAGGCCTATTTCATACGATCAGGCCCGACGTTGCATCGAATCCCAGGATTGACTATCCTGCTATAGATACACTAAATCACAACCTCCCATATGCAGGATAACAATTTTGCCATGTATGGGGTATACTCACAAAGGTTGGAGATCACAGAAAGAGCCAAAGTAGTGCCTCTGGTTAGGCCTTGACCCTACGGGGTTGAACCGAAGAAGAAGAAGAAGAAGAAGAAGAAGAAGAAGAAGAAGAAGAAGAAGAAGAAAATCTTCAGAATCAGAAGAAGAAATATGTACTGCTAGTCAAAAATTATGTGTTTCAAACATACAATTGTATGCTGTTAGTCCGGAAAAAATCTTTTGAATATAAAACTGTGTGCTGCTAGTCTAAACTCAACTTTAAAACCCTGTACATCTTCCTTTGTGAAATTCAACAAAGCCTGTTATTTTAAAATAATCAATACGATGATACTAGAGATAGCTCGTTTCACGCTTTATTGCATGCAAATGTTGCTAAATTGCATGCGAGAAACAGTGAATGTTACCATAGTGATTTTTACTCATACAGTTTTATTGCTTCATACATTCACAAGGGTTAATTTGCATATAATGCTCTTTCTACGTTATTCTCTTTTCATTTTTCCTGCCAAGCATTCCTTTCCAGAAACTACTCCCATAAGCTCTACACTCGTTTCCACCACTCCAGACATTGACTCTTCTTCATCTTCAAAAGATAGCACAATGAAGAGAAAGATAACCCTGTCGTGTGTGCCGCTCGCTGTCACCTAGTGTTCTAGATTCACGCTTCAAATATGGGTCACGGAAGGGGGCAAACCTTGAAGTTCAATGACCGTCTCAACATCGCCGTGTTTATGGAGCGACCCTGCTCCCAGCTTTGTTTATAATCGTTTAGCAGTTATTGTTATTTAATCGATGGTAAGTTTGTAAATCCTCGTTTTACTTTTTTTTATTAATTTAAACATGTGACTAATGTTTATGTTTTCATGTATTTTTATTAAAAATTTTAAAACCTAAGTAGCATTCGCGAATCTAGTACTTTTACTCTTATATAACGGAATTGAAGTATATAAAGATTGTATATATCTTATACAGATAAGAGTTTATATAAAAGTTATACGGCCTGGCCATTACTATTTATATAAAATAAGTTTATACAACGTTCTGAAATGATTATTAAAAAAACTAATGATTTACGTAATTCCCACAAAACTTATGGTTTAATATTATATTACAGCCAGTATGAATTTTATTTTACATCATAAATTATTTTATCAATTGCTAACAATTCGTTTCGCCTAAAAATAAAACATAAGGGTTTTTTAAAAGCAGCGGAAACTGAATAATTTATAGAAAAGTAGGAGGAATAATTCAAAGGTGAATAATTTGTTCTTGATTTGATATTTAGAAAATATCTTGTTTTGACCCTATTTTTCAAATTTTGACTGATATTTTTATTGATATTTGTAGGTTATTTGAATGGTTTATTTGGTTGAAAATAACTTATAATTTATCTTACATCTTTTTAATGTATTAATTATTGTATCGAACATTTATGATGTTTGATCATCTTTTAATTTGGTTTCCAAGCTAATTTTTTTTTATTTAATAAGTATTGTAACTAGTTTGACCTATCCATGCTTAACACACATTAATATGTTAAAAGATTTCTTTGCAATGTGCTTGATTTAATGACTATTTTATAAGGACATAAAATTAAAACATAGCACATCAATGCAGGATTTATACAAATTACAAAAAAAAACGTACAGTGAAGTGTAATGATTTCTAAAAAAACATTTTATAAAGATCTTCAGTTATTTTATTGTTACGACTGAAAGATTACATAATATCTAATAAACATTATAAAATATCAAACAACCAAATCAGTAATAGAAACGAACCAAAATAGCAATAGCGCGCTATTAAAGCAGTAACTGCATCGAGATATAAAATACCCTACCAACATTAAAAAAACGGCAATCGAGGTCCTAATTTGAATACTGACCAGCTGACTGGAGAAAGTCTGAACAGAAATTCGTGTGAGTTCATTAACCGAGCGTTACCTAAAGCAAAAGTCTGCACCAGCCTCCTACCCAGTCTTACACCAAAACCCAAAGCGTCCGCCCCTGTCCCAAGTACAAGATCATCAGTTCGGTCTTCATATCTTAGACTTGACTTAAAACGTGAAGAGAATGAGGTATGACGAAAAACGAGGTTTACTTCGGTACCAGTCGTATTATGGATGACCGGCTTGACCGGCCAACAACGATTGTGGTTTCAACCGTTTTGTCTGGTTTGTCTGGCGTGTTTACTAGGCATTTGACGATTTTCAATATTGCTCAAAAGTTGACGTTATTTTATTATAATTTGGGATATCTAACATCATTTTATAGAACTGTCATTCAATATCTGGTTTTATTGCAGAGTCTTTCGTAGAACGCAAGGCTCAAAATATTATAGCATTGATTTCAATGATCGCATGGTTTTTATGAATACTTTGTTCATCATTTTTTCTTTGATTTTATCACTTTTACTATACATATTTTAATATTTTTGTCACCATAAAAATAATTAAGTTGTAGCATGCCTTTTTAATTTAAATTATTTGATTGGAAAATAACAGCTTATAGAGCAAAATGAATGAATGAATGATGAAAGTATATAATGTTTGTAAGTTTTATCTTTATTGTATTATCTAAACAAGTTATAATACAGACTAATATCAGTTCATGTTATGTTAGATACACGATAAGAGCAGAAAGTTACTAGAATTCTTAATAAGGCATACCAATTTGCCAACCAAGATCGAAATTGGTGCCGTAGTTTGTATGCATTAAAATTATTTTGGCTATTAAAAAAAACGTCATATTATTTATCTTCTGATAAGTTAAAGAAGTGGATGAAAGTAACTGGATTTTTTATTAGAATTTTACACATTTTAATACGGCTATCAGTATAACATACCGCATGTATAATCTAATCGATTAATTAAAAACGAATGTATTTCAAAATCAATCAAAACCATAGGAATAGAAAACAGGCTAGTTTGTTTATTTTAGGAATAGTAATGTGTTTGATCAACGAAATCCGTTAAAAGAAGGACAGAAATTGCCCAAATAGTATATTTATGTATCTTTTCTGCATTATTAACATTTCATTTTGTGTTTTAAAGAGGTTTTTTCCAGTGGGTTAGATCAACGAAATTCGTCAAAAAAAGGACAGAAATTGCTCAAATTGTATACTTATGTATCTTCTCTTCCTTATTAACATTTCATCTTGTCTTTCAAAGATCTTGTTTTATTAGAATTTTAATAAGTTTCACGTTTCTAACATTATAATTTTTCCATATTTATGTGAATTTCTAAACATTCAACATTCAAGCAAAAATGGCTATGATAAATAATACGTAATCTATTTCGTTTTTTCAATAACTTTCAACAGTACAGCGGTTATTTTGAAGCATTTTGTATGCAGCTAATATTTTTTTCGGTAAAGCAGTTTTTCATATCATTTTTTCGGTAATGCTTCCAAAAAAAATGGAATTTTATGATGTATTGTTACTATCATAAACAATCAAGCAAAAAAAATCTCACTCGCTCACTTATCGGGCGCTACAACCGCTTTGCGATCTTGGCCTGCTGCAACAAACTCCAAAACTGCCAAGAATAAAAATAATAAGATTATGATTAGAACGAAGGAATACTAATACAGAATATTTTAATTAATATTTATAAATATTTATAGTATGAGTCTCTACGACTCAAGCAAATAATGTTCTAAATCAAAATCAGCCTGTGCTGTGTTTAACAGTTCAGTTAAAAGCTGGTTATGCCGAGAGTAACAGAACCCGAAGGAGGAAGTATGTGACATCAAAAGACCGTAAACCGGTAAGTTGTTTGTTAGCGGCAATCGAGATACTGGTCGAACGGCGTAACGCGATGGCCTAAAGGTTCAATTACCTTTGATAGTGAAAGTCCCAGCACTTTGCAATGTGTATGTTTACCACGTCCGCATTCGTATATGAATGTGCCGGCAAGTACAAGACAAGCCTGGCAAACTGTTAATCGGTAAATGAAACTAAAGAGATAATATACAGGAATACGGAAAAAGATATCTACTACCGCAAGCTATTGGCAGACAACAGGCTGTCTCAACCAGTTGCTACCTGATTTGATTCAATACGGTTATATGTTCATGAGATCGGTTGTTGAACTCTTAGCACACATTTTTGCAGCCATGAATTGTGTCCACTACTGTCTGCAGGTAAAATGTATTCGATTCGTGAGACGCAAATAGTTAAAGCATGCCATGTCATTAAAGTACGATGACCTATAACCAATGTTGTAGTTTTGTATTTTAAGAGTTTTTATATATTTATATTGGTTTCGCATAGAAAGTGTACACATATATATATTATTTATATATATATGTACGTATTCTTAAGCAATACAGCATTATATATATATATATATATATATATATATATATATATATATATATATATATATATATATATATATATATATATATATATATATATATATATATATATATATATATATATATATATATATATATATATATATATATATTTAAAAAAAACTCATTTACACATGGATGGAAATTAGGCCTTAGTGGTACTTCATTGTCCTATCATAACACCCTTCGTAAGGAATCCTATTAAGATTGCCCATTCTGAAATGGTTACGCTTAAGTTTGGTTACGCTTAAGAAATGGTTATGCTTCAGTACGTTACTACAAATTACATTGCATGTCTACAAACAAATAAAAAGGGTTTTGTATAACCCTTCAAGCAAAGAAGAGCGTTGGAAATTCTCTTTACTTGTTTTAATTGCATCGTTGTGTTGTTACTTCATCTCTAGCTTTGTCCTGGCCAATTCTACACTGACAATTTCAAGAATCATAAATTAATAAAGAACGGCATACTTTTATTTTCATCTCTACGATTTATTCGTAATTGGAACAAAAATCGTTGATCTACATCTGTCTAAATCACTTGTGTGCATGGCTATTTGTGCTTGTAGGTATTACTATAGCAAGTTCATCAATACTATGGAGATAATCCAACTGTAAATCAATCCACTCTAAGGACATTAAGCTGTTCTTTAGTTACAGGAATGCTCAAGCACTGTAAGTTAATAGGCAAAGTGAACGTCTTTTTACACAATTGTTAACTGCTATGCAATGTTATCATTTGTTATTTGTTATTTATTTATTTCACTACAACGGGCCCCATGGCCTAATTGAGGGTTATCACATCATTATCATTATCATGATACAAACGATGTACTGTTGTTGTCTATTCTACGAAGCTGTATTTATGATTTAATTTGTAATATTAGGTTGGAGTTGCCACACACTTGAAAAATAATTGTAACTGAAAATATACATCCAGATTGAGATACAAACACCGAAAGTGCATAGCATTGGTTTTATCTTTTCTGGAAAATAATTATATATATAGAATAAATTATATGTATAGAAAATATAACAGGTTTTAACAGGTTTTATATTTAAAACATTATATATTTATGTCATATTGCACTGCGGAATTAAAACGAAACTATCTAAATACATAAACATGTTATTTATTAACATCAATGCATCATAAATGTACAAAATTTTGTCTTATGTTATTTATATTTATTTTCATTTCGCTAGTTTTTGTAACTATATAAGTTGGTTTAAGCAATACAGCGTGGTTGTTACTACAGAAATAACAAAATGCTCTAAGTAGGCACAACGTCATGTAATCGCTATGAAAAAAAAAACTACTGATTTCATTAAATGTCAAGCAATTGAAGTAGTTGTTCCGATGTTACATAAAATGTAAAAAAAAACTCCGTGCCACATCAAATGGCTCGACGATTTTCTTTTATGTTCAACTGATACATATTTGTTCCAAGGAAAGGAGGTCAGGAGGCAAAGTCATTGACCTGCTACAGGTTTATGTTAAGATAGCTCATGTATGATATTCTATCTGTATTTGTGAACTAATCTCTCTAAGATTGCTGTGGGCGTTGTACGACACGGTACTCACGACTGAAGGATTAATTTTTAGATCAGTGGGAGGTGTAAGTGGCAGAGCGTGGGTGACATTTAACATTTTTTGCTAAGTATGGCATTTATTTTATGCCTCGAACACTGGAATCAAGAATGTTGGATTAATGTAACTCGCAATTTATGTCAGTTTCTATGTCTATTGCAAGTTGATACACATTTTGAGCTCAAGTTGAGCAATAATTGATTTCAAAAACGAAAAAGAATACTAGTATTTATAGTAATTATTAACCCAATCAAAAAATCATAACACATACGACTCAACAACACATATATTCATTTTTTCCAAACCTCCTTAACAAGCGGTCACGCTGTTCAGATTAAAAACAGATGATCGATCTGTTTCAGATCATCTGTTCATCTGAAACAGATGATCGTTAAAAATACTTACTTACTTAAACCCATTTAGAGGTAGACACAATACACAATACACAGAACATAATCATTTTTATATGTGTCCTTCGTTGTAGGCATTCGTTTTATAAAAAAAACTCAGACCCGCTGAACAACCTCTTAGCATAAAATGCTGGACTTCGGTTTTTAGGTCAACTGCGGTAAGCGATAACGACGCCCGAAGAGGATCTGGTCAGAAATGGATGCTGCTCTGTCCAGTGTGCAAAGTTTGTCCTACTGGTTGGAAGAGTAACATGGAATGGAAAAAACAACCACAGTTGTGCGCCAATAGTTCAGTTGTAGTGTATGGTGGTATGAAGAAACAAGATGGTGCTAGCCGGCACCAAACCACTCAATTCATCCATGAGAGGTGACAGAAAAGGCAAAAGCTGAAGGAGGACATTGTTTCGAAAATCAACTTTTCCCAGTGAGATCCAACGTTCCAGTGCTAGAGGTAGGGAAAGCTAATTGAACTGCGGTATCCAACTGCTAATGGTTTGGCCGTTGCTGTTGTCGTCATCATAGTCGTGATCGCAAACGTGATCTTGACTAGCAATAGTAGTTGCTATTTTGTTTGCATTGGGTCCAGGAAGGAAGAACGAATACCACGTTACAATCCAGCGTTGTGCCCGATCCCGTACCACCGTCAACAACATCGTAGACGGATATTATGAAAGTACGAAATCCCGCAATTCGCTGGAGATAGCTAACACGCTGGCAATGACGATGGAGGCACCCCTTGAGGAGTCCTGAGGCTGAGGGTGTGGAAAAGTTACATTCGTCCCAGTTTTTCTTCTTTCTTTCTCATTTCTCCAGCTTCTGCTGTTCTGTGAGTAATTTGACGTAGGCAGGGAAGTAGGTTACCGACTTCCTTGAGGGTGGCTGGGATCAGGTAAAACGCGGCCAGCTAGACCTCTCACCCAACGCTGTACGTTACTTCACCCAGAAGAAGGGTTTGCATCCCGTTTCAGATAGATATTACTGGGACGAAGAAAATTATATCATTGTATTATGGACTGAGCTACTTTCTTCGTATGTCTTGACTATGCACGGCAAAAGAGAAAACTGTCGAGTGAATTTTGTATCCGGTAAAACATACATATCTCCAGCGTACACGTTTCATATAAACTTTAATCGTCGGTTTTGAATAGAACTTTGATCTTTTGTTTATAATTCAAATATTAACGCAACAAACAATGGTAATATTGATTTTTGTTATATTGTTATTTTTTTTCTAAAAATAGTTGCTAAATAGAAATTAGTATTAAATTTGGTCCATTTCAAATTAAATCAAAGATACAAAATGTAACACTACATTGTGTTGTAATATACATTAGCATTAAATTTATCAAATACGTTGCAGAATATCAGATAACTTTATGCAGTTTTTCATCTGAGGGAGAAAAAAAAAGTCTGCAGTCTATTTTATCGTTACTTTTCCTCTTGTTTTTTTCTGGCTGATCCGTCCGGTTATGTTTACAACTTCCAATATTCATGAAAATTAAGAAATTTCCATTTCCAATCAATAATAAAATGGGCTGAACTTATATGTTACTGCGGCTCGATGGTCTAGTTGTAACGGAGTAGACCTGTGATAAGGCCCGTTGTTGTATCGAATGTCATTCCAACTGCTGTCTCCCCAAGTACGCAGTGCGCTTTACGATTTAGTCCATCCACCTATAATCAGAATGAACATTCCAACTACGAGATATTAATTATTCTAGTAAGTCAGAAGTGACCGGCATTACCATGGAAGCTTTAGCCAAGAAGGAAACATTTCTAAGCTTTATTAGAATTTAAAACCCAGTTACTACATACTGTTTCTCTTTTTCACTAACGATACTCGCATAATGAATTTTATCAACTTTAGAATTGTAGAGAAAAGGTATTTAAAGTGCGTTTGCCGCTATCAGCATATTATGCGATTTTGTACTATTACAATACGTGACGATTTTCTGTTGTTTCATTAGTTCCACGTGTTTTTTATAAGAGTTGGATTTAAGCCGTTAACGGCATATTCACGGTATTTAAGAACCGTGCAATTTTTTTTTTGCATTTTTCCGTATTTTTTCTATTTTTTGCTGATGTAAATGATAAGCCCTAAAGATTGGGTTTGTTCAAGCATACTGTCTAAAAGTACAACAACTAAAAACAGTTTCCCAACAAAAAGGTTTGAGCCTTCGTATCGTTCACATTGACCAAAAGGAAATCAAATAGAAAATAACGATTCCTTGTTTTATTAGGCTTAACTGTGAAACGTAAACAAAAGCGAACTGACCAGGGGAATAGCTCTAAGAACACAAACAATAAGAAAATATCAAAGCCGACCTTCGTTTCTGCCATTCTCACTGTGATTCAGTTCCTCTATGACCGGCATTCTGAGAGTACGCAGAACGATTCCAGAGACCCTAAGCTATGAATAATTCTAGCTTAGGCTGCACATTTAAATGTCTGACGAATCATTTGGACTACCAAATTTGCGGTTTGCTGAAACATATTTAAGTGAATGAAGTGAAAGAATGATTTTAGTTTGCATTGACAGCAGAAACAGAAGCATCGTGAAGTGTTGTTCATCTACAATTGTTCCGCCAACTTTTTAATGTGAGAAAAAAAACAGTGAAGTGTTTTCGGTTTTAAACCTGTTTTTGCGTTATTGGATATTTACAAGTTTTAAGGATTTGAATGACTAGTGTTGTTTTAGCATATATTTATATTCCATCAACGTTTGATCGTCTCATATTAGTTGAAGATTTCTCAAACATGTATGGCTATGAGTGATGAACGTGTATGTGTTAGTGTGTACGGACGCTGTGCGTAGATTCTTACAAATACTGTGGAGAAAAGACTGATCGTGCATGAGCATCAACCTTATTTTAGCCACGCTTGGTACAGAAATGACAGTGACTTGTAGTATTATAGCTAATCGTGGATTTATCACAAAAAACATTTAAAAATTACTCGTTTTTGAAATAACATGCGATCATTTTCAATTACAAATACATTTGCACACATCTGTGTCCAATGCAATACATCCCAATACATATTTACGATTCCAGGGTTCGACACAAGTGCTTTGATTTGGTTAAAAAATTTAAAATTTTTCAAATAAACAACTAATGACACATTATTTCATATTCAAACCACAACCATTATTGTTCCAGGCGTTTTTGAACTGTGCCATTTTTTTATTGATCAATTGTGTAAATATGCGGGATTATATACAGGGTTCGCTCTTCCAATTAATAACTGTATCCATCCTACTAATAATGCTAAATTTACATACCGCTGCTTTCTTAAACTCGTTTGTTTAATTCAAGTGAATTGTGTGTGCACGTATAAAGTTGATAATTTTTATGGAAACCCTGTTCCGTCAATAATAGGTGTGTAATAAACTTTCTCTCTGAGTGCATAGTAAAGTGTTTCTTTATATCCTTTACGCGTTCTATATCACCAGTACTTTACAATTGCTACACAAACAGCATATGTACATCCAGGACTAGCGAAATGCGAGATTTAGGTGTTTTAATTGACTAAAAATTTATGTTTTCACTTCATTTAGACAATATAATTATAATTAACCATAACAGTCGTCTAGAATCAATATTCAAATTAACACGAGACATCAACGGGGTTTATGAGTTATGTAATGCTCATATGTTAGACCATTGTTAAAGTATTGTTCTTACGATATGCTGCTCTTATGCATCTGAATGAATAAACGCCCTCGAGACGATAGAATGAAAATTCACGCTTTACGCTTTCTCCAAGCTTAAGTGGATTAACGGATTTAACTTGCCGTACTATGATGTGCGCTGTCAGGAGTTAGGTCTTGAATCCCTGGAATATCGAAGAAACAAGAAACAGGCCACGTTCAGAACGGGATTGCTTTAAGCAACTTTAGACGATCCTTATATGCTAGCTGATCTTCGTTTTATTTACACCCAGACTTATTGTTAGGCATAATTTAAATTTTACATGTCTCGACGCATGTCTCTGTCTCGTTCTCGTACACTACACGGTCACAATCCTCCACTGAAAGCCATGTTTTGCTCCTGCTCTATGCACTCGTTTCAATTTTATTTAAACATGTCTCTATTCTCCCACAAACGCCGATCAAAATTTGCTTTTAACATGAGCTTTCTCTTTATACTCCATTTGTTAAGGATTCTTTTGGCGAAAACCTTATTCTTTTTATTTAGAAAAATAAATTGCTTTAGAACCATGCGACATTCGTTACAGGAGAGGTATTCAAGACTTGCCATCTAATATCATTGATTTTTTTCTTCAGTTGCACAATAATCATGTTTGTGATCACCGTAATATCGCTGTTCCTCTTGAGCTGTGTTTTGGTAGTGCTGTTGGGCCAGCATAAAAAGCTCCCAGGACCATATGGGCTTCCATTTATCGGATATTTATCATTCATTAATCCTCTAAAACCATATGAAACATTTTCCCGACTTGCGGAACGATATGGCTCTATATACGGGTTATGGATGGGGCAAGTATATACTGTAATAGTTACTGACTCTACCTTAATACGAACTATTTTGGCCAAAGAAGAAGCTACTGGTCGAGCACCATTGTATATAACACACGGGATAATGGGAGGTTATGGTAAGTTCTGAATGACTATGAAAAGCGAGTACATTAAATGTACATTTTCAAAACCAGAATAAAATCAAATTCTTGTCGACCGAATCAATATAATTGAAATTTGAAACATTCTGACTAACGCCAAAATTTAATCTGCTTGCAGGACTCATCTGTTCCCAAGGAGATTTATGGCGAGATCAACGTAAATTATCTATTGAATTGCTTCGTCGCTTGGGAATGGTTAAGTATGGAACAACACGTCTAGATCTTCAGCGAAGGATAATGTCGGGGTTAACCGAAATCCTTCAGGTAAGAGGAATGATTTTATCCAAAACCATATACCCAAGCCATGCCAACCACATCGATAATTTTTTATTCAGTTGTAACAATCAGGAAGCATTGCTTAAACTGAAATTTTAAACAATTTTTGAAAAAACTAAACAAAAGCTTAAAAGTTCATGACATTAAGGTTCATCCCGTTAAACCATTTTGTAAAAAAATTAATAATATGTTTGAAGTAAATCTCATTTAGTATGTAGTTCAGCTCAGACAGTAGTATGTTAAATCTGCTTGAGATAATCACAAAATCTATGTTATAGCAAAGGATTCCTTTTTTCCTGGTATCTGTTTATACATGCTGTTCGGAAATCAAACTCATCAAGTACCTCAAATGTCACATGATGTATTGAGAAATATAGTTATCGGATGTATTGATTGGTATTGACACCGTTTAATTAAAAAAATATTATTTTGAAAAAACCATAATTTTCATCCCGAATCAGATTTCAATCCTAAATAATAGCAAAAAATATCAAAAAATTGTAAAAAAATCAAGAAAATTTATTTTCGAAAGAGATTACTGCATTGGTGAATGGTATTAAAATTTCATCTTCTTTATATCATTATATTTTAAAATTGTTTTTAGTTTTGTTGTTTTCAATATTTCATTGGTTTTTATTTACATGTTTAAAATTTCTTTTTTACCTTTTTTAACGCCATTTTTATCGTAATGCAGGACATTGATAATAATATGGATAGAGAAAAACATGGCATCAATCCATCGTCCATTATACACCACGTACTTGGTAATTTAATGAATGATTTAGTTTTTGGGATAAAGTATGAGAAATGCGACGAAACATGGAAATATTTGCAGCATCTACAAGAAGAAGGTGTCAAGCATATTGGTGTCTCTATGGCTGTGAACTTCTTACCATTTTTAAGGTAACATGGTGTTTAATAAGCTTTGTTGTGTCAAATTTGAGCCTTTATTTCAATTAACTTTAAATCCCTATTTCTACACCTAGATTCTTACCTTCTACTCGAAGAACTATAGAATTTCTTCTCAGCGGAAAACAAAAAACACACTTGATTTATGACGCAATAATAGCTGACCAACGGAGCAAGTTGCATGCTTCTGTTTCATCCAATATAGAGCAAGACGAGTGTGTATTAAAATGTTACTTAAAAGAAGCCGCTCAACGGCAAGAAGCTGGACGACGGGATGCTGCATTTTGCGATGACAAACAGCTGAGACATTTGTTGGCAGACCTGTTTGGAGCGGGCGTTGATACAACATTCACTACGATTCGCTGGGCTTTGCTATACATCGCCCTATACCCAGCGGTTCAGCAGCGACTTCGAGAAGAGTTAAGGCAAAGATTGGATGGGAACGAGCCGCCTTGCTTGGACGATGTAGAAGCATTGCCCTACTTGCGCGCTACCGTTGCGGAAGTGCAACGTATTCGCACCGTTGTGCCGCTTGGAATACCTCATGGAACAACAAAGGTAGGAGAAGTTTTATGGTAACAATAGTTTATAACTTACTTAAATATTGTTCCATCTTTTTGTGTAATCCTCAGGATCTCACGGTTGCTGGTTATAACATCCCCTCAAACGCAATGATAATGCCATTAGTATGGGCGGTGCATATGAACCCTACGTTGTTTAAAGCTCCAAATACTTTCAAACCAGAACGGTTTTTAGATCCAGAAGGAGGTTTTACAACTCCAAAACACTTTTTTCCTTTTCAAGTTGGAAAGCGTATGTGTTTGGGTGATGAACTGGCAAGAAACATACTTCATATGTACATCGCCCGAATTGTGTCTTACTACGATTGGCTTCGTATATCTCCAGAGGAAGCAACCTTGATTGATTTAACTGGAAATTGTGGATTAACTTTAACTCCCCCAGACTATCGTATTATATTCTATAAAAAGGAAAAGAACTAGCACATAAATTTGCATTCGGAAGTTTTTATTTCGTTGCTTGTACGGCATCATTATAAACTATGTTAATGAATCCTTGATTGAAGCGCATGTCTTTCCATCTATTCCATCTAACTACACGAGCAGTGATAAAAACAGTAACAAAATAAATAAAACAAACAACATTGATTTTCTTTGTAGTGATAACAACAAAACATAAATGATAACTGTTAAATAAACATTATTGATAACGCTACGTAGTCCTAAAAGTTGTATTCAATATAATACATTCGGGTCACTTTCCCAAAAAAATAATTGAGAACTGTTTTTATCATTACAAGACACCTAAAAACTGGGCAAGTAAAGTATTAAATATACGATGAAGTTAAGGCACAGTTTTTCTTGCATTTTCATGTTCATGTGTTATGTCTGTGGGTTTGTTACTTTTTTCCACATTAAATTATTTTTTTTCTCTTATGCTGTCAACAGTCGTTTAGCAATCAGACAGTAGAGTTAACATTGAGTAGGTTAAACTCCTTATTATAATATCCTATGCCATTTTTGGTTTAGTAAAAAAATACTCTGCGAGAAGAAAAAATACAAAAGCAGACACCGTTGAGCGATGTTGTTTTCTTATGATTGCTGGTTTTTTTAGACGTACTGTACGGAATAAAAATAAATCCTCGTTAAAATTAGCATGAATTATCCTCAAACAGATTTCTCCCTCCGTAAACAAAACATGACCCTTAGAGGGAAAGATGTACAAATTGTGATGTAATCTTTGAAGAAGTGCGGGTAGCTTAAAATATGCATATTTTATGGCAGATTGTCTTTTATTAATTTCTAATGCTTTTTCAATTATTGCTATCAAAATGATTCAAATCACATTCATTACCACTAGGTCTATAAGATAAAAATACATTGCGATGAACACATTCGTTTTGGGAAGGATTGGGAGAATGCATGTAAGTTTATAATTCATTTAATCAATGTAATCAATTCTATTAAATGCTTATTTTAAAGTTATTCGTCATGGAATAAACATTACTATTTTTATTGTAACACAGATGTCACTTGTGCTGCGCTACCTATCCTTAGGTAATTCCTATGTTTTTGTTTTGAAAATTGATGTAAATAAAAACAGTTTTACTTTCGTTACAACATCCTAGGCGTTACTCTGATGTTTTATTCTATTAAACTCATATTTGTACATTTCTTTTTGTCGGTCTCCGTGACGAACTTCAATATCGTAACAACTCATTCCAAATATTCCTAATGCTTTGTAAGCGTGAATGAGCTTCTGATATCAGATATATATGTGCGTATTTCGCATCAAAGATCAGAATAACACTAGTGTGTTGTTGACTAGTGTTCATCATTACGGATCCGGTGGTTATAATTTTGTTACAATTTTAAATTTGATTAAGAAGGCCAGATTTAATCGATATTTGAATGAATGCTAATGTATGGTTTATATGAGTTAGGAACGTACCGTGCTCAGAAAGTATTATGCGTGAATCTATTTTTTAATGATCGAATATTGAGATCTATCTAAGCTACAGTTTGATGGTAGCAGTCGATAAATTGATATTAACATGTTTCCATCTTGTGCATTTCAAACAATCTTGTTTGTAACGGTCGTGGAATAAGATTTACTCGAAAGGCCTGTGGACTGATCGTAACACCAATAATCCCTTTCAACCCAGGCATTGGTTCGTCCTCCGGTAACTCGATGGTAAATGTGTGCATAATTGACGAAAAAAATAAAAAAAGTTCCATACGAGCCAATACATCTCCTAGACAGCGTCGGCGGCCAACTCCAAACGGTATAAAGTAGTCTGGTTTATGTACCTTTCCTTCGGCATCAAGGAATCTGCTGGGATTAAACTGCTCTGGTTTGTCCCATAAGTTTGGATCCATATGAACACTGTTTATAAGTGGCACAACATAAGAACCAGCAGGTATTGTATATCCATTGATGACAACGTCACTATTTACATGGGAAGATAAAGAAATACATGTACGTGTAAAAAACTAATCCAGAGCTAAACCAAATAATAAGTAGTATTACAAAAGGGTGCAAAACAAACTGCCTTAAAAAATGCGCAGTAGAGATGATTTAACTTTCTTTTTATATAATAAATTTTGGTTTCTTAATGACGGTTAATTTCAACAAAACTTGAATTTATAATTCACACAATTGTCGCTTACCTCTTCGGCGAGTGAGTAGTAGCTAATGGCACTATACTGGAAATTCTCATAACCTCGAGAATCGTTGTCTCCGTTATAGGTAAGTACGGAACATCCTCAATCTTTGGAAGACGATTCCTTCCAACTACTTGATCTAGCTCGTCTTGTACTCTACGCATTGCTTCTGGATGACGAAGCATGAATACGTTTAGCCATAACAAAGTAGTTTTAATCGTTTCCATACCTGCCGAAAACAAATCAGCTATCACCTGCATCATCTGAATTTCTGTGCAAATATAACAAAAATGTAGTTTCAAGGGTGAGAATTCCATGGCATCTTGCGGACATTAAACAACAATTAAGTATAACTATAATACCAATAACTTACCATGATCTTTGCCTTCAAACAGCTCTGCATCTCGTCCTTCCAATCGTGCCTTTTCGATCTCGGCAAGATATGCGTCTACAATATCTCGAATATTGTTGTTATCAAAAGAACGTTTATGTTCTTCAATAATTTCACGGTAGAAGTCAAACATTTCCTCGCGATTTTTTGCTATTTTATTTTTTGCATTGATGTTACCGGGCAAATATTGTATTTGTGGTATATAATCTATTGTGTGTATTTCGCCAAACAATCTCATTCCTTCTTCAATAAGCCAGTTGAAACGCTTAAATTTTGGATCCTCGATCGAAAACCGCACGGACATAATGATATTGCAGATCACGTTGCTTACCGATACGGATAGGTAGCGACTAAGATCAGTGGACTTGTTCCCGACAGCACTCAGCGTTACCAACAGCTCTGTAACTTCGGTCTGGAAAAGCAATTAGTAAAGTGTCAAGGATTAGCTCTATCACTCATAATGATTTATTTCTTTTTGTTTAAAATGCTCGAGGAGATGATTAAGCGTGAATAACGATCGTACCATGATTCGATTTTCCATCAGATGTTTCTTATTCCCAAGTACTGTCATACCAAAGTTACGTAGTTTTTCATGCAGGAAACGGCGTTGATCTTTCCATAAAGGTCCCTCGCTGTTAATTATGCCTGGATAGAATAAAAATAGAAATATTTCCTTATGATCGTACGGTAATATTCAATAATTACATTAAGTTAAATCTGGCGAGCGTGTAGCAATGGCGTAGGCCTCTAACAAGGCCCAACCCTGTTGATCGTATAATAAGTCACAGATAGTTACGCTGGCCAGTAGTCTTGTAAGACTATACGTACAATGGTTGTTGTGAAGATGGTTTAGCAAGAGAAATTTAGATGTTTCACCATGTTCTGTTCTGTCCTTTTCATGATTTTCTTTTCAAATTGCTACAGTACAACCATACATTCAAATTTCACAACTAAATTGCACGAAGAAATATGAGCTTTCTACACGTATTTTCACTAATATGGAATTAGTTTAAATCTTACATATTCAACTGCTAAAACAACCATTACTACATCACTCTATAAATATGATCTGTAAATTTTCTTGCTTTGTCCTATTTCAAATAATAGGTATATGTTCTTTTGTTTTATACAATTTGTGTTCATCTATAACATCATTTAGGTAAGTAAAACATAAAATAAGACCTTCTTTACGTTGGATGCTTACAGCAATGGAACAATTAAACGTAAAACGTTATTTTATACTTTCATCATTTTTCTGATTCAAATAGCAGCTTAAGGAGTTAAAAACGAATGGTTACTTACCGAATCCCCCAAGTGTCTTCAGCAATGGTGAGTGTGGGCGCCCCGTAAATTCCTCAGTTTTAAATGCCTCTCGAATAATTTTATAATCACTTATTACAACCGTCAATTGAGCACCAAGCTTAGCGCTGAACAGGGCGCCATATTTTTTAGCTAGTATCATATATTGCGTATGTTTTTCATGACCAATGAAAGTTAAGTAGCCAAATATTGGCACGCCCCACGGACCTGGAGGTAATTTTTTTATTTGACGAAGTAAGCGGAATAGATATTGCACAAATAAAACACACGATAGCGCACAGCAGAATACCAGTAAAGTTTTTTGGGCGTTCAGTGGATCGAAGAACTCTTTACGCATCAGCCCAACAATATAAGAGTCGATGAACATTTTTTGCAACGAGCGGCACTGGTTTGTTTAAGAAGGATTTGTGTTTATTCCGTCTTAAGCTGTAGGTACGCAGCACTGTAATTGCTTTTCATTCGTATAAAACTGACTAACACTTGAAATTTGTTTCATTAACTGTAGTGAACTATATTGCGCTGCCTGTTGGTTGATATTTTATTGCATCAATATAGTTTTAAAAAGCAGTCGTTTTATTTTGTTTTTATCACATAAACATGTCACTATACCGCATCAATACACACACCCTTGCTCTATACTTTAAAATACAATTTAACAGTGCACATGCAAGCGTTCTTCAGCTCTTCCGAGTCACTAACCGCATTGAAACATCTGACCGAACTATAACCGAAGCGGGAGTCTCTTCCGAACTTAACGACGATAAAAAGCACAACTGTAATGAATGAATTTGTATGTCTTTCCACTTTTATAGTCGCTTTGAACCCGAACAAAACCATGATCGTGCTAAAGTAGGGGAAACAGCACCATGTGCTCCAAAGTTAAGTGGATTACGCGCTTCCGTCCTAGTGCGTGTACCTGACAGAGATAAAGATACTGACGAGAAAACTTGAACCGATTGTAGATTTGTTGAGCTCAGCGCGGGTATGCTTCAGTCAAGAGAATGTTCAGAGTCACATTGTAAGAGAAGGCCATGGAGAATATATCTGGAATCTGGAGATTGGACATCTGAGAAGGTACGAGAGCAATGAGAAAGTTAATGAAAGAGAGAGGAATCTAAACATTGAAGAAGTGATTTATACTAATTCGCATGCTCTATGCTGATCTTAATCTAATTATGTTCTAAAGAGCGAAACAATAATATTTCAAAAAAACAAAAAATTTAAGATCGCAGAAGACAATAAGTTCACTATCCATCGTTTTCTTTGACAACAAATTATAGCAACCAATAGATATCATTTATTAGGATTTGTTTAACATAATCCTGGCGTTCAGTTACTGTAGTTCAGTTGCTACTAAAATTATTGTGTAACAAGTTTTAGCCACATGAAGTTATTCCACATAAAGTAAGTAAGTAAGAAAAAGAAGATACGAAATTCTAATTTATATTATTTTTAGTAAAATCAGCTATGAAGTTTTTGTAGTGTTTCTGGCCTTGTCTCATCACAGTATTTTTTTTTTCTTCGTCACAAAATAGTTAAGTCTTATCAGCTAGGTAACAGTCCTTATTTGTAACCAAAAAAACTTCTTTAACATTTGTGCACCATTTGTATTTTATGTAAATGAGTTTAATAAATATTTCATTATTTTTTGTATTCAGATTGATATACCTGTTTTATTGCAGGTTTGTATAAATTGAATTGATTAATTAAATGATTAATTAACACTAATGCAATCAAATTTTAGGACAATCGTAAAACAACAACAAATCCTTATCATCATACATTATGTTTTACTTCTCGCATTAGCTATTTTCTCTCCATTCTCTTAGCTGTTTTCTCCATGAAAAGCTAGCTCTTCGCTCTCTCACTGTCTCAAAAGTATTTTGTAGCCCGTTGGTGCATTCCAGGTGTATTCTCAATAACTTCCCCTTTTAATATGTCTCTTAACATTCTCTTGACTCATTCCTGTGCAGAGCTCAACAAGTTTACAATCGGTTCAAGTCTGCTCGGCAGTATCTTTATCTCTGTCAGGTGCAAGCGTTAATACGGAAACGCGTAATCCATGCACCAATGAAGCAGATGATGCTTCTTCCCCTACTTTAGCTCGAAAAAGGCTATGTTCGGAACTGATACTTCCCCAAAATTTGTACAAAATCTACCAGTTTTTTCGAAACTCTGGCAAAACTCAAATTATAAAAATAAATTATTGAACTTAACTTAATTTAAATTTTGATAGGAATCTAATCGTACAAAAACATAAAATAACTTTTAAAGGAAATCAAAATAAAATTAAAAATCAGAATCATTTAAATAAACCCAAGATTCTTCCCAATCAACTTTTTAATGTGGTCTTTTATATTGGAGTCGGGCCGTCTGGTGGCAGAGGTGACTGAGACGACAGAACCTGGGTGTAAATCCCTTCCGGATACTTGCTCTGGAGTGAAGACTCTCTATCTAACTACGTGGTACAATGAGTAAGCCAGAAATGGCCGGCATGAATCAGGAGGTCGTTAAGCCAAGAAGAAGAAGATATTAGAGCAACAGTTTTTTAAGTCGTGTTTATTTACAGTAAACACTTCCATAATAAATTAATTCTATTACTAAATTCATTCCCTCCTAGTTCCTTTTAGTTTTACGCTATTAGAGTGTACTTTTATACTTCTTCTTCTATCACACTTGCATTATTTCGCACAATGTGGATACCAAAATTAGCGAGAATCCTAAGTATTTTCAATCATTCATTTGCGTTCCATATGTATAGTTCAGACAAAGCAAGGAAATCAAAGTTTTGTTATGGCTATAAGGATTTTAAATTAAAACACATTACATTTTTTTCTTTTAATTTGCATTCAGAACTGTTACAACGCGTCCCGTATCATTTTGACATTTGTTTTTTTTTTTTGCGGTTTTCAAAAAGTTAATGCAGATATAGATATGATAGTAATATAAACAATAATAAAAATAATAAAAATAATAATAATGAAAAAATCAAAATAATAGCATTAACCCTTTGTATTCCTACAGTCTCCCAGTCGTAGGATTGATTTTCCTGATATGAGTACACTTAAATCCAGGCAAACACTCAACAGACAAAGCACATTACTGCTAGCCTCCCAAGAAAAAGAAGAATTTATATTAAATGATCCTAGAATGGCTTTCTTAAATCGTAAGTTAGCCATTTCACTCAAGCTTGCTTGATGACTCTAAGTTCAATCCCAACTCTAGCTTCTTGTGTTTAGGGGACGAGCAGGCTAGCGCCAGATCGTGCCTCCTAGTGAAGAGACTGTTGCATCACTTTCAGATGTTTCTTTTTTACCTGTTTTAATTTTTCACAAAGATTTCGGCCGTCAGGCTAAAATTTCTAGGTCTCTAAATTTCAGATGTTTTGGATTTGTCAAACTTTTACCTACCCTTTGTCTTAAACACATATGGAAGGGTGTGGTATGATGAGAGGAGATTTGAGGAACGAAAAAGCGAAAATTTGAAGTACCATGCTTCAGAGGATGTGATAGTCGGACATTATTTTACAGTATCTTTCGTACCCATTTAATCATCTGTAATAAGGCTCGGGCATGGTTTGTGGAGTGTGCTTTTGTTTATGGTGTTGTAAATGCAGTGCAGGTACAGCACTCGATGTAGGTACTGTTGTTAGTGTCGTTGGCACAGGAAGTAGGACTGTTCAGGGACAGGAATCATTACAGACAAATGACCTTTTGAATCTTCAAGGTTAGGTCCCGGGACGCTCCGGTGGTCGAAAGGTAAGGGTGTAAAACTTTTACCCATGGCCCGATTTTTTTCAATTTCAATCAGGACCACCTCTACACTGCACATGTAATCTTGATTTACACTGCCGCCAATTTTGGTGTTACTACAAAAGTGTACATGCTACATACCGTCGATACAACAGGCCTTGCCATCGCAGACATGTAATGAAAACTGAACTGGCTCTACGTAAGAATCCACCAGTCTTTCGGAAACATATCAGCTTGAAACGTAAATCATCTGGTCTCCCAAACATCATTCGTCACAACAGAGAATGCGCATGCAATACCGCTGAGATTTGTTAATTGTTCGCGGCAAGGTTTGAAAGAAACTTCACTCCAGATATTACGGATCCGACTACATAGTTAACGCTCTCAAAACACACACCTGTCAACATGCTGTTCACCATGCTACCTGTTGTTAACGAAGAGTCGGTTGTTGCTGCCATAGGGCGGTTTAAATCCTCCTGTGCACACAGCCCTGATGGTATTGCAGCAAGAGCTCTGAAACGCTGCGCTACCTCCTCCTCCTTTAACAAAAAGGATTTGGATGTTCCTCCTCATCAACGATGTGGCCATGGTGCTACCTGCTTACAACCAACTTCTATATACTGATGATGCAGAGATTTTCCGTGTGATTCGTGGGCCCGAAGATCGTTCCCACCAGCCAGTAATCTTGAAGGAGTTCCGTTGTTGATGTGATCGTATAGCCGCTTGCGGACTCCCGCGCAATACAGTTATGCGTTGGACGATCAGACTCTAGAGCGAAAAAAATGTGACTGGAGGATGCTAATAGAAATCGTGTGCTTGGCTTGGTCATTAAAATGACCCGTAAAATGTGAGACTCAATGTGCATGAAGGCACTCTACTGTTCGCATGTTCTTTCGCTGCTGGAGTTAGCAAATGTAGTGTGGTGGTCCTTCGCAACTCAACCCCAATGGAAAACATCCATTTTTACAACATTTTCATAGTTCTGGAACTGGACAACAAATTTCATATTTTGGGTTGTTTAGTAAAATATGTGGTTGTAAATTTGGACTGTTGAGAATGACAATAATAAAAAAAAAACATTGTTTTTTAGTCGATGCAGCAACAGAACAATTATCATCCAAGATGTACTTTGTAGGAAATGCATTTTCAATTCATGCTACATCAGGTATGTCAAACTCATGTCATTGGCGGGCCGTATTTATACATTTTTGATTATTCGCGGGCCGCAAAGTTGAACATGAAAAGAAAATCAACATGGTTCAACCAAACACTTTTTCAAATTGTTCGAAAGTTCTCCTTCAATATTTTGCTTATTGATATTTTTATATTTTTGCCATTTGCAATCTGTTCACCCTAGCAAAAGTTTAACTGTTCTACTGAAGAAATAATTGTTCTTCTCTAAAATTCTTAATGCTCGGTTGATGTTAAAAACATATTTTTCAGTAATCTATGGTTTCAAATCAATGTCATGAAATGTTCCGGCTGGCCGCATACAATCTCCAGACGGGCCGCCAATTTGACATACCTGTGCTACATGAACGCGTCCGGGGTTTGAAGATATGTTCTATGCCAATGGAAAACCGAAGCAATAAAGTAGAGCATTCTCGATTTAATTTTGCCTAGCAATTCTGAGCAACGGATTCCTCCTCTTCTGAAGGCAAGCTATTCTTTCAAAGTTTTTTCGGTTCGGTTTAGGCAAAAAAATATGTTTTGCTATTTCTTACATGGTAGTAGAAAGCAGTAACCTGTTAGTAGTATCGTAACAAGGTAATAATAACCGAGCAGCTTGAACACTAAAATTCGTAGATATTTTTCTATAGTAGGGGGAACGTTATTTTTCAACCACATCTGCTAAAATAATCGCGCGGATTTTCATACTTGTTTGGAATTTTTATAACGTTTTAACGTTTTAACATTAAAATAGATTAAAATAGAAAACAGAAAATATATTTTAACATGAAATCGGTAGCACTAGATAAATACTATTTACAAACGCGGAAAGGGACATTTCAGGTTCGTGTTGGCTGCACATCTCGTTCTATTCACGGTACATAATAACGAAAGGATCAGAGGATAGTATAGAACAGGGCTCTCCAAACTACGACCCGCGGACCGCATGCGGTTTTCCTCCCTGTATGTCATTTTGAAGCAATGCGGCCCGGGCAAAGAAATGTTTGGAGACCACTGGTAAAAAATATAGAAGCGTACAGGATGAAGTGCATGATTCCATTTTACAACATCATATTACGTGTATTACAAAATATCCCGAGCTCATGTTACCGTGTGGTACGTATGACAATCACTAAATGTAAAATATCGATTTTTTATTCCAATGATCGATTAATTCCATCCAACTGTTCGTTTGAACTGTAGAAAAATGGTTCACATAATCCGATCCGAAACAATACGTTCCTGCGTTTTAGTTCTTGCATAGTTAAAAGTTGCATTAAGTTGCTTGACTATCAAAAGTTGCTGACTATCAATTCTTAGAACTCTAAAAATGAGCGAAAAAGTTCGTTCCAAAAAGTATAGTATACAAGTGTATGTAAATATGTATAGTGAGCCCAACCATAATGTTTTCGTCCACCCGTATGTTTCATACAAAAATGTCAATTGTGGACGATTCAGATACATTACCTCAAAACTAATGATAAGGTAGGATAACAGAACAACCATTCAATAAGTTCTGATAAAAACAAGTAGCAAAAGTAATTGGATAACAATGATAAAAAGGTTAAAACTAAAAAATCCATGCTATGCACGCGCAAAAAGTATTCGTCTACTATGTTTACACTCAATATTTTATCGATTGAAACATACGAGGAGATAAATACTTTTTGAGCTCACTGTATATCAAAATCATTGACACCTTCAGGCACGTTAAGAAGAGCATCAGATAATTGTAGATGGCTGTAGGTGTCGCTTATTTTGTAATTAGTATGTACGTTTGCTTGGTTCTTGTTGTTAAAATTTATTGAAGGTTATATTGAACACTCTTAATAGTTGAATCTCTTAAACCGATTAAATTCATTATACGAGGGTCTACTGCACATACAAATGCTCTCAAAATTGAAGGTACCGTCTCGATTTGCCCGTTTAATCCATGTTATCTTGCGCAATTTTCGACGTAGCCGTAAAATTTATTACATAAAATAGTGTACCCATCCACATCAAGATTGTCAATCCTGTGTCTGGGGGGCAGGCTGTGATTTAGTGTACTCTTAGTAGGATAGTCAATCCTGTATATGGGATGCGGCAGCGGTCCGAACGGGATTCGATTAGACCAACGAGCCGCCCACAGCACATCAACACAACTCTATTGCGCGCTGTGCACAATTATCATACTCCACTTGAGGCTTAACGGTACCAAATGTACCCATCCAGAGCCAATACCTCGTCTCGATTACGTCAGCTCTAAAATTGATAGGCTTGTCTCGATGATCATCTAATTTTTTGATGAATTTAAATCTAGCTGTTTGATTCTTCTCGCTTAACGCTTCTCTTGACTTTGAGGAGGGTATATACTACGTACACTAGGGAAAATAGTTCTCTAACTCAATACAACAAATTTATTTATTTATTTATTTATTTATTTGATAATTTTATTTGTCCGCCTCAAAGGCTTAACAAAAAAAAAGTTGAATCGTAAACCACTGTAGTGTGTAAGTGTAGCTCAACTATATAAAAAAAAAACACAATGAAAAAACACCACTTCCAACTTGTTCTGAAGTTCCATTGAAGTACTCGCCTCTACCGAAGACAAAGATGAGGAGGAAAAGGATTTGTTCTACGGCCGCCTCAGAAAAGTCATTGAATCCCAACCTCATACTCATCCTGGGGGACTTCAATGCTAAATGGGTAGGGAACCTATGTATCGTCAATAAATTGGTTATCATAATCTACATGAGCACAGCATCGATAATTGATTGGTTCAACTATCTGCTGCGGTCAATCTGATTGTTAGAAGTACCAAATTTTCGCACAAGGACATCCCGAAAGCCTCGTGAGTATCCCCAGCACCCCACTTCGAATCCGTTCGGCCACGTCTTGATAAACTACCGACGATAGTCAAGCCTGTTAAACATTAGAACGAATTGAAGAGCCAACATCGATTCCGATCACTACTGAGTTGGCCTAGTGATACGTTGTCGAATCTCCCGGCCTCGCGCTAATGAGGGTGGAGAAAACATGCATCCTCGACTCAACACGGACTCTCTAAGGGACAGCAATGTGCAACTGTTTTAATTCGTTCTAACTAGAGCCACACAGCAAAATGTACAATGTAAATGTATGTATGTAATGTGTATATTGCAATAGGAGGGTATATACTACGTACACTAGGGAAAATAGTTCTCTAACTCAATACAACAAATTTATTTATTTATTTGATAATTTTATTTGTCCGCCTCAAAGGCTTAACAAAAAAAAAGTTGAATCGTAAACCACTGTAGTGTGTAAGTGTAGCTCAACTATATAAAAAAAAAACACAATGAAAAATCACCACTTCCAACTTGTTCTGAAGTTCCATTGAAGTACTCGCCTCTACCGAAGACAAAGATGAGGAGGAAAAGGATTTGTTCTACGGCCGCCTCAGAAAAGTCATTGAATCCCAACCTCATACTCATCCTGGGGGACTTCAATGCTAAATGGGTAGGGAACCTATGTATCGTCAATAAATTGGTTATCATAATCTACATGAGCACAGCATCGATAATTGATTGGTTCAACTATCTGCTGCGGTCAATCTGATTGTTAGAAGTACCAAATTTTCGCACAAGGACATCCCGAAAGCCTCGTGAGTATCCCCAGCACCCCACTTCGAATCCGTTCGGCCACGTCTTGATAAACTACCGACGATAGTCAAGCCTGTTAAACATTAGAACGAATTGAAGAGCCAACATCGATTCCGATCACTACTGAGTTGGCCTAGTGATACGTTGTCGAATCACCCGGCCTCGCGCTAATGAGGGTGGAGAAAACATGCATCCTCGACTCAACACGGACTCTCTAAGGGACAGCAATGTGCAACAGGCATTCAAAGCTGCCTTAGACGAATCTCTACTACCACAAACAAACTACGAAAGTACGAACTAATGGTAGAACGCTCTCAAAACTAATATTATTTCCTGTGCTTACAATACACAGCCACACGTCGTGGCAACGTCAGATCTGGCTGGTTCGACGAAGAACCCGAATATAAAAACAGGAGTAAGAAATGCGAACTCAAACGAACACGAGAGGCGTCCGGATCCTATTAAAAATTTTCCTTAAAGATAGCAGGGCGCCTAAACAACTTCATACCTAAGGTGTCCTGCAGTCGTAGAGAAGGAGATCTGGTCAGTGACCAGCCAGAGGTCCTCTCGAGTTGTGCTCAGCACTTTGATGAATTACTCAACGGCCAGTTTATTGAACAGCTAGTGGCGGATGATATCGTGTTAAACACCACTCGGTATCACCAGTTGTCGTCACATCGTGTAGTAAAAGAGCGTTGCATATTTCGGAATCAGATAAACTATATTCTTCAATTATAAGCCATAGAATTTCTCATTCAAGTGATTTTATTGAATACCTTCCTGTTTCCTTTCGCTTGAAATCAGTTTTTATCATGGGTAAGTATGATTATGCATTGTTTCTTTTGGGGCATGATTTATGGTGATTACAACGATTGAGCGTTTTAAGATTTGTGTTAACGCAATATCATAAACATAAAATGCATATTCATTTTAGCATAAAGCACTACTTCATGTAGTTCGCGCATATTGGTTGTTTGAAATAGCTTTCTAGCTTTTGCTTTCCATTTTATTAGCACGTTCACCTTCCTTCCACAATCTCCACTATTTTTAAGTGTTGGGGCTTTCAAATATTTGTTTTTCTATTTTCTATGATTGATAAAAGACCACGCGTTTTGTTATGTGTTTTTTTTTTCTTCTCATTGAAATCTATCAAAAATTAAATCATAGTCATGCATAAACTGAAATTGTACTGAATAGTAATTCATTTTTAAATTTAATAGATTTTTTATATTTTAACTGAATTATGAGTTTTGAAGTTATTTTTATGTTATTGTAACCTTCGTGTAATCAAGTGTAAAGCGCATTCAATTGTATATTCAAGCTCTTTGAATTATAATACATTTTGAAGGTTTCTAAAGTGTGGAGCATTTTTTCGTATTCTTTGAAGTATTTTAATAGTACACGAATAATACAAAATGTATGCTTTAGTAGAAAACATTCTGTGCATTGATCTATTAGCGAAGCATACTTATTTTTATCTATTTGCTGTTTTGGTTTACCCTTATTTTGGGTTTAAGTTTTTAGTAGCGGATTTTTTTTCTTCTTTTTGCATTTTGTATAATGGTACACATTCCGTATGGTTTTATCCAGCTGATTCGAGTGTACGTATATATTTCATTATATTATATACCTTATCTACTACTAAACAACACTGTACTGTTAAAACTGGTACTGTTAAAAACTAACAAACAAAACAGCAAACTGTTACTTCTGAATTGCTTCCTGAATGGCACTGGGAAGTTAATTATTATGAGTTTAAAATCATTAAACATGAACGTAAAGCATTAAACTGAAAAATCTTCGATTTATGATCTGTGTTCGAAGGAATGTAAAGTATAAAATAATGTATGTACACAATAAGGTAGGTTACCAATAGCAAGCGAGTTAACATTAGATAGTCGAAATGTGTTGCTGAGTAATAGCACATACCAATTTTGTAATTGCTTTGTTTTTTCAAGTAGCTCATTTTAGCTGCGGAACGTTCTATACTTATCCTGGGCGATATAATTTTGTTTAAGTCTAGCTCAAAAAAATAAATTTTACATGATGCATATTTTAGACTCACGAAACGATATGTCGGAAATCACTCAACTATACAGAAAGGTTTGAGTAAACATAATACATATGACGTAGCACAAAACAAAATTATCAGTCTGGGATACTTTTTGCTGAAAGCCAAGGCACACTACCATCTCAGCTTTAAGTGATACCTTGTTTGCGACTACTTTAAGTGCGCTTCACTTTTGGGATGCCGCTTGCTTTATAGAGTTATTGCTGTTGTTGCAGTTATAGGGAGACACAGATAAAAATGTGCATCTAACAAACCATGCAATCACATAAAAAGATCAGATAAGTTTTGTTTGTAATTAAAGCAAGGATTAAGCATGATAATGACATACTTTTATTTTCTCCTGTGTTTTAAAAAGTTTGATATTTAGTATCTGTATTAATGTCAGTACTCATTAACCATTTTCTTCACTAAAAAAATATTGGTTTGTTTATTAAGGTGTAAAAATTAAATATACCGCGCCACTAAACCATAAAACACAACCAAAACTCTGTTTAACCAGAAATTTTACATCAACTGTTAATATTGCAAGAAAGGCGTTTTCCTTTCATCGTAATTTGCTTTTACGCATCTGTAAATTTTAATTAGACGATTTTCGTTGCTCTCTGTGTAAATCAAGAACCAGACAGATTTACGATGCACCTAGCATATTTAATGTTCCTGAATATAAAGCCTGCTATTGGTACGTTATCTCAACATAAATAATAAAATTAAAAAAAATTGAAAAACTTTCAGCGGTTTGTTCGTGAAACAAAAAGGTTTACAAATACAAATTCATGAACATTTTGTTTTTCGACAGGAATTATCAATCGATGCAGTTTTGGAAATGCATACACACACATACGTATATCAAAGCACATATATAGTACGTACTTATTACGTATATATATACTTATATATCCTACATCGTCACACCACCCAAGCCATCTGCCATCTGCTAGCAATAGTTTTCCTATAAAGCTAATTTTTGGTATAAAGGTTTTACTATCTTGCTCAAGATATAATGTTCCTTAGGATTGTTGTTTATTTATGTGGAAGGTAAATTTTGAATGTTTTCATGTGTTGTGGGTTATAGTCATATATAATACCATATCCGAACATAATGAGTAATTTTTTCAATAACAGATTATTGATTTAAAATTATGAACACAATTAAATACATTTACGAAAGCATCAGACAAATTGATAATATTGACATGAAATGTTTATAGGTACTTGAAGAAGCTGTTCTCTTAGCTAACAATGGGCGGAATGTTTATTCCGCTGATAATTAAAAAGGGTACACTAGCTTTCTTAGTTGTATGAAAGTTTATCTTGATTTACTAACAAGAGCATTTTTACACTCACTCCCAGCCGTTATGCTTTCTACCAGCATTTTCCATTGACAAAATATGTAGCATCCAAAAAGCAGTTCTTCTTTGCAGATCTACTCAAAATATATCCAAACAAGTTGTGAGATTTGTTGTACTGCAACCTTGCATTGTTTTTAATGTTTTTTTTTCCAATTTTTTCAATTCAATAAACAAGCAAGCATGCTTATTCATATACATATTCTGATATATTTACACACATTACTTCGTTTCTGCTTGATGTATATATATATATATATATATATATATATATTTATATGTATATATACATGTATGTAGTAACATGCACATGAAGCTACATTTGTCACGTCTTGCTATCATTATTTACTTAATGATTTTAAATATTACTTCCTTTCTTTACAAAGTTGAGTTCGCAGACTAGAATGCATGTATGCAATAATGCCTTGTACAGAAAATCATCCAACTTAAATTTCGTTTGGATTTGTTTAACTCCTACATGAATTGTAGCCAATAACAAAAAAAAATGTTATTATTTGTCACTCATTATAACCACCAGACCATCAGATAAGTAAGTAAGTGAGTATAGCCATCATATCATGTACGAACCTAAAATTGTGAAATACATTTCAAGCCATCAATAATTTTGGTTTGAACAATTAAGTTAAAGATAGATATACCGAATCAAAATACATCATAATAAAAACGAAGTAAAAAGTATATTTTTGGATAAACATGAAATTATTAGATGATTTTACAGGCAAATGTTAGCCAGATGACCAGAACCTATATCAAACCTATACACATTATCAATGATACAGTGAAACAGTTTCTCTATAATGATCCATTGAGCGTTTCCCCTAGATATATGGAACGAAACAAAGATATCGACTGAATCGAATCAGTTTAGTGACAACATAGCTTTTGCATGAATTTCCCATATACATATTTCTCTTCTTTCTACAGAGTAGGGAATTTAACTAACTATGTAATTCAATACTCTTTCATTACTGATACCTTGGCACAAGACTAAAGCATACATGCATTATAGCACTGGGACCATGAAATTATTATAGGTCTTATTAATTGTAGAATTGTATACTTTTAGTTAGTACAGCAAACGCACCACATAATAAGTACACCTTACATGTGTTATTAGTTAGCACTGGTTTTAATTAAATTAATGTTTTCGAATTCAATACGTGAATTTTGCTTTGTAAGCTCACATGTTATCAGGTGCAATATTTTGTTATAGTTTTGTATATTTATACTATTAACTTTGACAATATCATCAAATTTAGTTATTCGATAGCGTATCATCTTACTTTATGATCACTGCAAATTCGCTTTTTATAGACTCGTTTGTTGGTTGTAATGAAATAAAAATAGTAACCGCTGGATGTTTCACGATCATTTTTTTAACAGAGAAATTGAATGATTAACTGCACCGTGAAACTTTAAATATAGTTTAAACAAACTACTGCTAATACATTTGAGGATAAATAAAATGAATACTGAGATCCCAAAACAAAGGAGTAAATTAAATGTTTGAGATTCTATTAAGTTACAATGCAAAACATTCATTATTTTTGCTTCTAGCACGTTTCGAATATTGGTATGTTTGAAGACAATACAAGTTATTACACTAAGCTTTGCTGGGTGGTATGGCACCCAATCATAAATACATATTCAAAAATATTTCTAAGCACGACAAATCACAATCACTGATTGTGGTGACTTTGTACGGACGTTTTGTGATTACATCATTCAGTTTCATTGAAATAAGTGAATATAATATGGCCATATTTTCGCAATGATATGAGGCAGATTTTGCGTTGGTTCGTTAAATTACAATAGGGTCAGTTTTATGCATAAGATTCACTCAAATGTTCAAAAAATTGCTCAAAATTAGGATCCTTTATGCCGGGAATACACGATGGACTGGACAACGGTGATTTGGCAACATTTCTATACTGTTGTTGAAATGTTGCCAATATTTCGCGAATCTTTGCAATGATCTCCTGCACTCAGGCGTTCGACTCCTGGAATAACAAAAAAAAGTACATTAGCAGTGTTGGATTGCAAGGTACATTGTGACATACAAAATAATTTTCGATTTCAATCTCATGTTAACTTCTAATTTTTAATTTAAAACTGTATAAAATATATGACTATATAAGATTTTGCTGTGTTTACATGTTATTTTACATTATGAATATCTATTTCGTGATGTCTGCTTTGTTTTACGGGTGGGATTGAATGAAGTGATTTAAATAAATATTGCAGACTGTTAGATATAGATATTGAACAATAATGGAAATACGTCTCGTGAGAGAACAAATAAGTTGTTAAGATTGCAAAGTTACATGTGCACTCCTGTATTTTTTACAAGTGTCTTGTTTCGGTCGAAATGTCTGGAGGAGAGTATAATGCGTCGTACACTTGAACATTTCTGATTTCTTAAAAGTCTAACAGCTGTAATAAAAATATAATCGTGAATAAAATTTACTCGAACCAATAAAAAGCTATTTTTCGACGACAAGAGCTTTCCTCACAAAAAATCTTTGAACTTACTTTATAGCATATCCATTTATTATAAGCTATAAATTTAATAACACACCTTTATCGTACCTTTAGATTATCGAAGTAATGCATAATTTGATCATAATCCATATCTAGATCATCTAATCCTAGGCTCTCTCCAGGTGCAATTTCACTATCTGGCGTTGTAGAAAACATTGGATTTCCAACCACGGTCGGTTTTTTGTTAGCATTTCGTGATGCTGCCATCTGAGATTCAGCAAAAGCTGGTTCAGTTTCTTTTTTTACATTTTCATTTCTACAGGATTGACCCACTGTTGAACGAAATCCACCGTCGTCGTCCGATGAACTGGATACTGTTTTTTTACTCAACTCCTCACTGATTTGTCTTGGATTGACATCGTTAATATGACCATCAGGTGATTGCTCTATCGTTTGTCTTGCATGTTGCTGATTTTGACAACCGTTTATTAGAGCACCGGCTGCATCAGATGAAAATGGAGAACTCGGGCGATCAAAAGGTTGGTGATATTTTTTAAGTTGAGTAATAGTGTCAAATTTAAATGCGGTATGTTGTCCGTTTTGTTGTTCAACTAATCGTTCAGCCATATGTAATTCTTTTAAAGACTGAGGATGATTATGATTTTTTTCTTCTTTTTGGTAATCGCCTGAACTTATTGGAGGTATAATAGAAAAACCCATATTTTCAAAAGAATGTGGTGATCTATTTGACCTTCTTGCCACAAGTTGGCGTGCCGATTCATATTGTTTAGTTTTTGAAGAACTGCCGTTACTGAACAGGGCGTTATTAATTTGTTGTTGTGTGTGATTTATGTTATGCTGTAGCATTCCAGAAGTTGTATTCAAACCAGTAGCAATGCTTGAGTTACTAGTGTCATCATTATTGCATTGATTTCCATCGCTGTTTCTCAATGGGCGACGATGATAGCGTTTCGAAGCTTTCGATTGCGGAGTTATATGAAATGGAAGTTGCTAGATAATTACGAAAATAAATGAAAATTATTTAATTTTTGTTTCAAAATCACGTATGTTAGATAGACGAGACGAGACGTGACGTATGTTTTACGACAAAAGGATGCATTTAATAATATACCTTGTTGGGAACATGAGCTGTTACTCCTACATTGCGATGTGGTGGAACTGGTGGACGGTACTCAATACGATCTACAACTGTTGTTGCAAAACTTGGTTGCGAAAGTGATGGAGCCACTTCACTACAATGAAAAAGAATAAAATAAGGGAACTGATATTCTTGAAAGCTTAAATTGCTTACCTATTAGTATGATTATGACGATCAAGTTTTTTATAAGTGTCAGAATTAATTATTGTAGCTGGTTTCTCATTCGCTCCGATCCCAAGACGATTTTGGAAAGGTATAGCAACAGCTGAGGGTAACTGAATGTGATTAGGGTTATCGAAACTATTGATCTGCACCGCATGTTCGCTCATATCATCATATTTTGAATTCATTGGATTACTTATTATGTGCATTCGTGTATCTATTATAGAAGAAAGGTAAAATACATAAGTTTGATATTCTTATGCAATTTAATTGACTCACTTACCTTTATAATATGGACCCCTTTCTAAAATACAATCAGTATTTGAACGATCTACAGTTGCTCGACCTAGCCAAACCCAATCATGCGCATTAGTGGCACAGGACTCATTTCCTTTCCCTGCATCAAATACACTGGCATGTCCCAAACCATCGCGCACACTAGCATCACCGTTGGCGTCTATCATAACTGGACGATACTTAGACGCGTATACGACACATGACACCACAAAAATGGCAATTGCCAAACAGAAGGCCGTCAATACAATATACATGCCAATTTCGAGCGTAGATGCATCGCCATGTACCATGCTTTTATTCGATGAAAAAACTCCAACCATCCCACTGTTGCTGCTTATAATGCCACCACCTCCACTCCCTCGATGATGCTGTCTGGAAGAATGAACTACAGCTGCAGATTCATGCCCATTTCCATCTTTCAGTGGAATACCGATAAGTATGTCTTCTAGATCATTCAAATCCTTTCCCGATTTTGTACGTTCACGTCCTACAGCACCATCGTTTTGCACAGTATCTGATTTGATGTTTTTGTCTGAACCACTAAAATCTACGTGCACGGATGCAAGTGCACTAATCAACGGACCAACAGACGCTTTCATTCCCTGAAATGAAATAAATGTTTTATTATAATATTACAGTATAATTGTTTAAAAACATAGAACATTTTATTTGGCAAAGCATACCTGTTTAGAAACTGGTACATTCCTACGTAAGCGGCATTCTTCTGATAGTAGTAAAGTAACACGTAATAGCTCTCCATTACCCTCTCCAACTGCAATCACTCGAGGATGATGAGATGCAAGCATTGGCGCAAATGCTACTACTTCCGTATCAAGACTTTCAACTAGGAGAAAATAATCATCGACCGAAATATCCCTACAATACGAATAAACAATTATGAAAATAAAGAGTACGATTAAAAAATTACATCATTACTTCACTAACCTGAGCGGGGTCCTCGAGCCATCGGAAAATTCTAATTCAATATCTAATAATCCTTCCTGGTACTGTGCAGTCAATTTACGAGTAACTGTTGTTTCTGCTATATATCCGTTATCGATTGAACCATCGCCAGATATGGACAATTGTAGTCCGGAAACAACTTTTACAATCAAACGTGAAATGGTCACTTTATCACTACCCACTCTTACTTCTCTTGCTCCAATCACCCTTCCATTAATAGGAGAGAGCACCTGTAAGACAATAAAGTAAAATGTATAAATAATACCAACAAATGCTTGAACGTGAATTACTTGAACATCTGTTCTTCCCATCGCACGTCCTTGTAGTGTACGTCCCCGTAATGTTGCGATTTTTGGATCTGCTACGCGTAGTAAAGATTGAACCAAATCTGTAACTCTGAGGCCAGTGCGCCGGGATATTAAATAGCTAACACGGCCCGAATCTTGGTCTACTGCAACAAATTTTGCATATACTTCCACAGGACTTTGCTGATATCTTGCACGGCAAGCACCCCGTTCCGAAGAGACACCATTTATTAAATCATCGACATGATGACCCCAAACACCGCCATTGCCATATGCACGTTTTTTACGACGATTCGGTTTGCCGTGTAAACTACAATAATAAGCATTTTTATTGATTTTGTATGTTTTTGAGTATAATCATTACGATGTAGAGTGAAGTTTGCTTACTTGCTGTGATCCTCAGGAATTTTCCATCCTTTGATCTGAGACAAACGAAAGTCTGCGACAGATACTTCTAAAGGAAATTCAGGCATCCATACAGTAAACCGTGCCAGCCCTGCATATGTACCATACTTCACTAAAATAGAGGCATTAGAAGAACCTCTGACTTCCGAACCGTCAACATACACGGAGCTACATGAAGAAGAAACCTGTAAAATATTACATTCTTTTTAGATTCATACATATTTTTTAAACTATAAAATTAATATCATTGTGTAAGATAATTAACATCATTTTAATGCTTTTAGAAAGTTACCATCAACCTTTGTTATTGCGAGTATATTGAAAATTTATGAAACGCAGACACTTTTATAAATTTTACTTGCTTACATAATTATCTATGAAATACTAATTTGTTTGTGTAATGGTCAAAAACACTTTTTTAAGTTTTCGTAAAGTTTGACAAATAATTTTATACATGGAGACCAGAACAAGTTGTAACATTAATTATATGCCAGAGTATATATTTTTGTACTCTGTTGAAACAAATGTATTTCACTTCAACACGGGGTATTCGGGACATACTGGACGCCTTAAAGAAAACTACGTAAATAACGTGGAAATATATTAAAATATATTTATATATCATATTTATTAATATTTCAGAATGTCTTTTTCGTGTGCCATAGGTATTTGATATGCAAAAAAAATCTTATTTTTTATAGAGACCTTGGCTTTCAGGCTAACATTCGCTTCAAGCAAAACAATAATTTAGGGTTTGTTAAACAAAATTTTGAAAAACATAATTTTCCGTGTGTGTCTTAACTACACGTTGCAGAATAGGCCATCCTTTGGGACAACATAGGCCACCGTCTAAAATCAGCAAATTACACGGTCAATGATGTAATATAAGGTTTCCATAAGTCAAGCAAACATTTGTTGCATAGTTCAACGCATTTCATAACAGTACATAAGATTTTTCATTTCGAGTTGGAAGAGTTGATGCGGTTTCAACTTCATTCAACATCATTCAACTTTATATATCAATTAATTTCCAGTCGATAGTACGATGATTTGCGCTGTATAAAAACAGTTGAGTAAAAATACAAGATTACTAAAATTATATGTGTTACCTTAATTACACTATCATCTTCCGTCTGACATGAACTTTGAAGAGTGACATCTGCCATTTTGCCAGCCTGTGATACTATGAACACCTTCATCGCCTGCGACACTTGCCTTCCGGTGAGAACAGCTGTGTTCATTAGTTCCCAGTTCTAAAAAAATACAATGATTCAACGTCAATGAACAATGATCTATCGAAAACTATCGAGAATACTGTACCTTTGCTATTGGTAAAACGGCTTGAATATCGTCCTTTTGTATTTCAAGTTTTGCAACAATCTTCTTTCGACCTTCTTCTTGTAAACCGCTGCTGGTTAGTGAGGATGATTCTGTTGATAAATCCATCTTTAATTTTGGACCATCATGCACATAACTAACGGACCAAATTATTCGTCCACCGTCCCAATATTCCTTGGTATCATTAGAAACTTCAAGCAACCATGAAAAAACTTCAACCACTCTGAAATTATGATTTAACATGTTAAAGTTGGAATTATTTGTTTCATCTGAAGTACAATAGAATGTCGATTATTAACCAGGTGGTGGATCGATTGTACGTGCATATCGATTACCCGGCATGATAATCATAGATTTTCGACGTTCTACTGTTTTTCCTTTTTTATGTTTACCCATCGCTTGAAGAAAAATCCCCTCCTCGAATTCCTTCTACAGGGCTATCTGGATCTTGATCTTTGCGAAAAGCAGTAACACGAGCGACGGTGTGTTTGGTGTTTTCCTTCTCTACTGACACGTTCCATTCATCTGACGATGCTACAGCCCCTAGAATTCGCATACCAGTTTTCACGCGCGCTCTGAAATTTAAAAAAAGAAGAAATAAAGTTACAATAATTGCAAAAGTAAATATATCATAACTATAAAACTGGGTGAAAACCATGCATTAGCAAGGATACTTTTTCATTAGAAATACTCAGTCCGCAAAATTTCACTACGACTTCAATTTAATTATAATTTCACTATCCCATTTTTACTAATCATCGCTAACAACGTTTAACAAGCGATTATTGTATGCTTTGTACTGTTTTGTATAGTTCCGTGTATTCATCGAAACATTCGTTAAACATTTTTTTTTAAATAAATTTAACTTTGAATTTCAAAATTGCGTTCGATAGAAAATTGCAACATAGACAATAATAAAAATTAAAATATATTAGAAGAACAGGCCTGACAAAAAGCTTTTGCAATGAAATTTCATTCCAATTGCAAGGTATTTTATACAAAAATATGCTTATTTATTTTACTTTTCACTCTTTTGTAATTTTTTGTGTGACGCTCTAGGGCTAAAGTAAAAATTTTCAAAGCAATTCAATTGCAGAACGATTTATCATAGGAACATAAATTTCAAGCTCTAGTAATATATTCAAAATATTCTAATGTCTTTTTCACTTTCATCCATATTCACTACAGCTTTAGAGAGGGTTCATAATAGAAAAACTAAAATAATTTTATTTAATTGTTGAAGCAGTGTCAAATAAAAGTATACATACCTCACTATAAAAACGGCAATATTTTGTCCTTTTTCAGGATGAAGGAAAACTGGAACATGTAATTTTGACAGGGGGTACAGTGGTTGCTGGGGTACCATGATTGTAAGCGTATTATCAGCCCGAAGTTCTTTGTATGGCATCTGCGATTGAGTTAGAGGAATTTTTGCGAAAGGTGTCAACGGTTGAATCTGCACTTTCGGTTCGCACAGTTCTGGACTACGCGCTGGGGGTTCGAATACACTATAAGACACTTGCACTATTCTTTGTGGGCTCTTTGGTGGAGTGCTGGAGACTCGTGCTTCTCTTTCCGGAGGAGGTAACGGAGGCCACCAGTTAGATGGAATAACTACTTCCGCTACACACACGCCATCTTCACCTTCCGGCATACACCTTCCTTTAAGAGGTATCTTGTTGCCCATCGAAGCATGAAGTAGTACGCATATTTTTTGTCGTTGTAAATGGCCTCCAGGATCCGCACCAGCATGAAATAAAACACGAAGTACAGGTGAATCCCGGGCGACCGTGTTCTTGACTACATGGGCTGATATATCAAGCTGAAGATTTGATTGTTGCTGTAAGTCTATCAACGCGGCGGTGGTATTTTGTGATGAATTTACTTCTGTATTAGGGCTTTCAAGTACGTCAGGAACAATATAACGAGCTGGTACTGTTTGTTTTGTAGAAAATGGCCCGTAGCTAGCTCGTACAGATATAGGTTGACTAGTTTGTACCACAGTAAATCGGTCGACCGATAATAAGGAATCACCATATATGGATCGAATTTTGCCATTGTTTGATGTTGCAGCCGACACCACCGATGCTAAAGCACTTTGTCGCGGTGAGTGCTTCAAAAAGAATCCACTATCTGGTGCTTCGAAATGTACTTCAACGGCAAACGTGAGATTGATAATGCCTGCAATAGAAAAACAAAAAAACAATTTAAATCAACGAATGGAATCAAAAATTTCACAAATATTACAAATAATTTCACAAATTATCACAAATAATAATTTATATACAAATACTTAAAAATGTATTTATGCGAAAATAGCTCCCTTTCAGCAATACGGCCTGGCCGTTACTACCAAATAAAAAATAAAAGCCCCTTTTCTATTTTAATCCAGAAGACTGAAATTTCAGCCTGCCAGTTATTTGCATTACAGAACAATTTAGCAGATTTCGAACATTTATCAGGCAGTATTGAAAATAGAGAGGCGAATGGCCAAAGCATCTATAAAAATAAATAAAAAAAAAGTATTGAAAATAAAATCAATACCATTAGCGTCGATCTACGCGTTAAATTTTGTTTTTGTTATTAAATTTAGAATTGATGAGGCGCAACCTGAAGCAAGGATGCTGGTGGCCAGTCGGTCATTCTTTAATCTGAGGAATCATTTTACCTCACAAAACCAGTCGCGACGGACGAAGCTGGCACGATATCGCAACTATACAACTCCAGTATTCACGTATGGCTCTGAAACATGGATTCTAAATCCGACGAAACCTTCTTGGCCGCGTCCGTGAAGAGGATGCTCATACAGACAATGGACAGGCCAATACGAGAACTGTACAAGCTGTACAACGATCTGTTATGCAACGGATTAAGCTCACCCCATGTTGGCCATGTTATACGTCTGAAATCGCCCCAAGCCAGCCCTCAACAGAAATTTGTTTTTGATAATAGAAATAACGCGTTAAAAATGAAATATCGACAGCTACAAAAATAATCAATTGATTTGAAGGCAGATAAATTAAAACATTTATAAAGAATAAGATGAATATATATTATACAGAAGGGCACGGAGTGATTCTCATAGAAGGCATTATTTATTCGCGCTTGACCACTATCGCATGATGAATCGTGCTCTCCATCACATCCAGACCTAATCCAAACTGGCCACTGATCCAAAGCAGTTTTGGAGGTTTTCTGATCGTCGTCGTTATCACGTATGCAGGTGAATCTAAGCCGAAATTCCTGAATAATAGTAATTTGTTTGCGGACCGTTTCGCTGACACTTTTTTTCCACACCAATTCCCAAATTAAATGCAATTCGTTGTTAATGCATTTAGTTGTGCCGAATAGCGCACATGCTAATGCCTTGAAACTTGGAATGAAGTTTATATTATGGAATAGTACCTATCTATGCTACAGGATGCCGCAATCAATGTATGTTTATGTATGCGTCACTGTTACCCACTGTGACCATGTGCTTTATGCCATGATGATCTTCCTCCACCAACCTGGCCGAGTTCTTGAGTTCCCTGCCTGCATAACATGGATAGCGGTCATCAAGTCAACGGCATGTACGTCGATTTTAAGGTTGCATTTGATAGTATCTTGCATGAAATATAACATTCAAAACGGAGTTAATTCGACGTTAACGTATTGGCTCGCACCTGTATAACATCTTTGCCATCACGTCGGGTGTTCCTCAGGGCAATATGGTGGGTCCACTGTTGTTCCTCAGTTTTATTATTGACTAGGCCTTCATACTACTTGTCAGTTCCTACTTGATGTACGCAAACAATACCAAAATTTATTCTGCTATAGAAAAAACTCGCACTATTCCCTACGGCTCCATAATTTGCTGGATATTCTTAGTGATTGATGCACAAAAAACCTACAGCAGGTGCGTGGAGCAGTACCCAAGCATCACTTCTAATAGATCTCTAACCGCACTCCAATTCAAATACACGCTCAACAAAATCAACGTGACCCGTACATTCTGTGTTCACGATCTTGTACTATTGCTTGATGTGAAACTCGCTTTTCGGAAACAATATAAAAACATCATCTCCAAGTCATATCAGCCACTGGGCCTTATGCCAGGAGTATATCGCGAATTCCGACACCCTATGTGCATTAATCAAAGATGTTTACTGCGCCGTGGTTTTATCCACTCTAGATTACAGCTGCATTGTTTAGTCTCCTCAATCAACACAATACATTAACCGCATAGAGAGTATCCAACGGAAGCTTACACGGTACGCAATTAGATTTCATCTTCTTCTTCTTGGGTGGAACAACCACCCAGTAGGGTCAAACCCTAACCAGAGCACTAATGTGCTTTAGCTCTTTCTGGGACTGAGTGTACCCATTCATCAAGAATGTTAATCCTGCGTATGAGGGGGTTGTGATTAATTGTAACCATAGCAGGATAGTCAATCCTGCGTATGGGGAGCGGCAGTGGTCCGAATGGGATTCGACGCAACGTCGTGCCTGATCGTAAGAAACAGGCCTAGGCCGCTACCCATGAGACTACCAAGCCACCCCTAGCGAAATATTCGGTAGCTGCCTTTCTACAACCAACGGTGCCTTTTACTAGGCCTGGAATCCCTATCCAAAAGATAACAGGATATGCATAGTGACGGATCGTATGACACAGTGGTATTACGTACATACGGCACTTTAAAATGTGTGAGCACACAACGAACTTATAGTAATTAAGCTACCATACTAAAAACGTCACGTCGCTTCGATATAACACATATTATGCGTGCCACGAATAGTTGTTGATCAACCGCACAATTTTTGTGCTACCACATTTTTCGTGCTGCGCAGTTCTTAGGCAGTGTACATTTTGTTTGATTCCTCGATGTGTTCCGATAAACTTCCTAACTCGGAATCTCCTTCGAAGATGCGGTTTAAAATCGGTTTTTTGTTCTAGAGACTTCGTGTACTAATTCGTCGACGTTTTGTACAAAAGGTTGCTACATGCACGTAATGTAGTCAGATTGAGCAATCCGAGCTTTGTAGCACTTGCTCTGTTAAGTGTGGAATATGCAAAAGCACAGAGATCCCAAAATGTATGCTTTGTCAATCGGACAAACGGTCCGTCCTTCAGAAGGCAAGGGGATTGGCGATGTTCCGAAGACCCAGACCCAGAAGTGAACCCGTTCCACACCCTCTATTTGATTTAGTGTAATGAACTGTTGCCCAATCTGGCTCCTCTAACAGGAGCAAAATAAAACGAGAGCAGCAAGGATGCCGATCAAGAGATGCCCTAAAAATACAAAAAAGCTCCCGGACGTCACGTAGAAGATACTCCACGCTTACTCTCGTGTTCCACAACTCCGCGAGATGCTGATTCTCGTCTATGTTCCCGACATCGTTCCAATCTCAACAACCTGGCGTTTCCCAGTGAACCCATATCATTATCCTGCCCAGCTTCCTCAACCCTAAATGAAATTCTTCAATCTCTCCTTGACTGCACTTCTGTTTGCACATAGCAAAACTTGGCTCTTACTTGAAAAAAATACTTTACCGGGATAAAATATTGTACGTCAAGACCGTCACAAACCAACAAGCGACAGGTGTGGTAGACGAGTGCTTATTGATCTTCACAGCAACCGTTTTGGAAGTCAAAGTTTCCAAAGAATATTCTTCCTCACGCTCGAGTCTAATAAATACGTTGCTGTACAAGCAAACCTAGGATCTTGGCGTTTTTATTGCCTTAATTTATATTTCACTTGGAGGCAACATGGAGCTAAAAACCAGTAAAGGTCTTGAAACCCTAACTACAGAATTATCGAAGCCGTTTTACATCATGGATTATTCACCCTGTTCATGAGTGAGCTGCTATTTGCATTGCCTGCAGCCAATAACATAATATTTGCAGGAACACCACACTATTTATGATAGTACGCACAGACACTGACCATCACGAGGTACAACAGTACTTAAACAACTTTTGCTCATCAAATTATCTTAGGTGGCACAATAACCGTTGTAGGGTCAATTGTTTTGCAGCAATGCTTGTTGCAGCAATTGTTTTTACACAAGTTTAGAACAATGTACTCCATAATCTGCTGTAACTAGCAAAAAACGGCTGTTAGAACTACTCATCACAATGTTGCTCCTCAATAGAAGAGAGTTGCAGCCCCTTTGGAGTGCAGAGAGAAAAAAATAATCACTCTTATGAAATCTGGCAAACCGACATCAGACTACAACTCATATCGTCCGAAAACATACTATTATGGCTTCGAAAATTATATAAGAAAATGATTTATATTAGTATGGACAAAAAGGAGGGTTTCACTAGGCGTCACTGAATGTGCTGTATCAAAAGTTAGAATTCTCGGACGTAGCCCCAAAACTGAATGATTTCTTATTCAACCCGGCAATGAATTATTTGGTGAAGGCAATGAATGGCCTCATGAAAAATCAGTTTAGGGACTGCCACATGCCTACATAATCCGTTTGTTGTATTATATTTAAAGTCAAAGTTTATTTATTTTTTTGTTTATTTATTTATTTATTTATTTATTTATTTATTTATTTATTTATTTATTTTTATTTAATTATTTATTTTACGCTAGCAACAACATCGACGTCCTTCAAAATCCCTAAACACTAAACAAATTAATAATGTGGTCCAGACTGAAATTCTGATATCTTTCTTTTTTACAACACTGAAAGCTATAATTTGGTGAACCAGCATATCGATATCTTTTTATATGGTTTAAAAAAATCATTGCCAGATGTTTTCGACGCTTAGGGGTTTGGCTGATAGTAAGTATTTGTCGAGCATACCCTTCTGGTACAGAAATGTACAAGAAGAATCAATTTTCTAAAAACCATTACGGGACTCTCGAACAAAATGATGTCCGTCTTAGAGCCTTGGAGCAGGTTGCATATACTTCCATCGAGCAACCAAGAATCATGTTTTCATCGCGCTTGAAGTGATGCCCAGATTGAAGCTGGTAAAGCTCCGTTTTGAGCTAATATCGCTTCTCCTCCTCGGAGGCTCTACAGTATTAAATCCTTTGATAATCGAAAACTGCAAAACATTACAAAAGATCATGGTTGTAATTGCAAAATCAT
>KB672198.1:398741-449170 GCA_000349105.1 Anopheles epiroticus | reverse complement strand
TTTAACGAAAGAAAGCTGCTTAGGAGCTGTTTTACTGAACCAGGACGAACTTTAACGCTTGTTATCTACTGCAAGTTCCCTATTTAAACAGCGATCTTTAGCGTGCCAAAATTGGCTGCTTAAGCAAATTTGGCTATTTGGGCGGATCTCTTGTAGAGCTACGAGGTCAATGTGTAGAGTCCAGACATCCATGTTTCTGGGAATAGATAAAAAAAAAAATCAAAATTCTTGTTTTTGCTAATGGTTTCGAAAAATGTTTCATATCGTCCCTAAAGTTTCCAGCGAATAGCTTAATTGCATAAAATGTAACCAAGACTTAACAATTTAAGCATAATCGGATCATTTAAATGAAGGTCGACTAATCTGGAAATTCTAGTTACGCTTTTTTCACTTTATTTTTATAGACTCCGTCCGTCAGGCTAATCCTCGCATCTTATAGAAGATTCTATTTACACTAATAATTACTTTGGAACGCTTTATAACCGCGGATCTCAGGAAACGACTGTGATTGGCGCTAGGGGCATACAATAAGCAAATCCTGTTTATTGGTTTCATTTGTTTACAATCATTTACAGCATTTCATTTACATTCGTTATTAAGATTGATACATGTATAACAACAGCTTTTAACAGCCATTATTTTTTATTTTCTTTCTTTTTCCTGTGCATGCGGAAATCCTTTTGAAGCCGGATTTTGAAAAAAGTCTTCCTTCGCTCTGTCTGAAAAACTAAGAGTGGGGCTACACTGCATTAGTTCCTTCTTCTTTTGCTGCAGCTGAATGATTAGATGTTGTTCCTCCGCTATTCCTTTTTTGTATGCTTCATGCATTTGCTTCAGCTTTTCAAATCGTTTTTTTCTTGTTTCACACTCTGCGAAGACAGTCCAGTTGGCTTCTATGAAATGGTCCATTTTGTTGTTTTGGAACTGATAAACCTTTCCTATTTTTCCGAGCTGGTCCGCATAATTCATAAAGTATTCTTTTACTTTCAACGGTAATTCCTTGTTTATTGGCATAACACGGCACGGTTTTCCACAAATTGAGCATTCCTTGGAGTTCCGAACACACTTTTGGCATAATACGTGACTGCAGGATGTTATATAGAAATCCAGCATCCCTGCTGTACGTTGTTCGTGGCAGACTTCACAAAACACATACATCTTGGAATAGTGTTTTAACCTACAATTTTCCGCTCCGAAAATTAAAGCACGGGTTTAGAGCAACCGCTCCGCACGAAGAGTTAATGTTAAAGTCGAGATGTCGATGATTTGCATGGCATGCTTTGTGCGTGAAGTAAGCTCATATAATGTCACTCATGTGTTGCAAGCGTCATATTTGTCAAACATTCGTGAGGCTGGGATGTTTTTGTTATTGGAAACCATTGAAGCGACCGAGGTTCAAGGACTGTATTATATATTGATATAATTGAATAAGATAAAAATTGAAATGGCCGATGTAATTGGAAGACTAGAAGAAGAAGCACTGAAGCGCAAGAACCGGCTGAGGGAATTACGTGGAAAGCGAACACACGACGAACAACTACAGATCCAGGAAAACGAAGGAGGTTCTACTATACCCAAGTGAGTCCTTTCGGAATCAGCTTATGAATTTCGTAACTAACGCGTGTTATTCCTGTTTTTTCCACAGACCAATTTTTAGAAATTACAAAAATGAAACTGAAGAAAACTGCGAGGAAACAGCATCATATGTTGGTCAGGCTGGAGCTGTCGAAGAAGAAGTCGGCGTGCAACTTGAGATGATGAAAACTCCTATCATTATTGAAGATATTGACATAGCTAACCTAGCACCTCGTAAGCCAGATTGGGATTTAAAAAGAGATGTCGCCAAAAAGTTGGAAAAATTAGAACGAAGAACTCAAAAAGCAATTGCAGAGCTTATACGTGAACGGTTAAAAGCCGGACAAGAGCATGATATAATGCAAGCTGTAAATGTAGCTACTTCAGACACGTCTATTGCAATGGAAGGGAAAAATTACTCTGAATAATAATAACGACCCATTAGAACGATCTTTATCCACAGTGTTTTTTTTAGTCATTCATTTGCAGATACCCACTAAGGTAATCATTCCTATTGAACAGTGGCAAGTAAGCCATTGATGTTATTCTTTTAATGATCTTACCATGATATGATATATCTCTTTCGGTATTCCGTAATTGTAGTGGTTATTGAAGTTTTGAGTTAAATAGAACGTACTGTATTGTTCAACGGGAAATTGGAAATTTTGTGTATTCGAATTTATTCATTTAAACTTAAAAACCTTCATCAAAGTTTATTTTTTGATACATTTTTTTTTTACATGAAGTGTTGTAGATATATGGAATTCAGCCCGAAATGCTCTTCATTGTATTAAATTCTCATTTGAATGTTGATCATCTTCCTTGGACGCTTAATACGGATGTTGTTTCAGCATTTGAATTGTTTGAAATCTTAAGTATCATGTCGTTGATTTCTGTAAAGAGGTAGAGGCGAAAAAATACTGTAACGATAAGACCGTTTGCTTTTTTATGTTTATCTTCCTGTTTTAAAAATAATCAATTTTGTTTATATATGACTTTTGTAATATGTTTAAAATGTGTTCATGGTGGTTTACAACAAACCTTAACACACAATAATGTAAAAACCAAAAACATAACTTTGTATGCGGTTACTGGTGATTGCATTAGAATAACTTACTTTTGCGATATTTTTCTTCGATAAGATCTGTAGTGTCCTTAATACGCTTTAAAATGTCAGCATTTTCTTCATTGGAAGATTTGTTTCTTGTATGTTCCTGCTGTATAGCTGCCACTGTATTCTTCAATTCCATTATTAGTTTTTCCTTTTCGAGCAACATCTTCTCCTGGCGCATGGCAATCTCCGTGCGTAGATCAATTTTAGTTTTCAATTTAACATTTTCTTTGTTGAGGTTATTAATGATCAGTGAAGCATTTGCCAGTTCATCCGTAGTCAGTTGTAAAGCATGCTTTTTAGTATGGCAAATATTTTTCTCCGCTTCTAATTCTGCTTCTAATTCTGATCGTTGCTTCTCGGATATCTTCAATTTGCTCTGTAGTTCATTCAGTTGGCGTTTTAAATCTGACACTACGATTTCCGAACGGGATTCTTTATTCTGCTGGGACGTAATATTAGCTTGAACTCTTTCTAGTTCTTCCTTGATTTGAGTATTTTGGCCACGTAACTTAGTATTTTCATCACGAATTGCTTCGATTCGCTTTGTTTCTTGAACCATACGTTCTGTGCGATCATGATTTTCCTTTGTTAATTGATCTATTTTCTCTTGCATTCCATTAATAACGGATTTCAGTCGTCTTTCTTCTGTGTCCTTGTTTTCATTAATATTTTTAATAGTCTGTAGTAAACCTTTAACCTCTTCTGTGTTTCTGTTGAAAATTAAATTATCTTGTTCCATTAGTTTTTCATTTAAGGTCTTCACTTCCTCCTTCAGTTTGTGGATAGTTTCATTTCCCCTATGTATCTCAAACTGATACTGTTGCAATTGAGATGAGTATGCTGTAGTCTGCTCTTGCAGCATTTGCAGGGACTGATTTATATGGAAGAGAACAGTATCGGTTGATGCACTTTCCATTGGAAGAAACAAATGTGTCAAATTCTTGAATGAACTTTTCTCGAAAATTTGTAACAAATGGGTGTTGTTTTCAGACACAAGAGCTAAATGTAGCTCTTCTCGCTTGCAATCATCTAGAATTTTAATTAAATGGTCAACAAACCCTTGGAAAGTAACATGCAGCGATTGTTCGGCCCTTATTTGTTCGTATCCCGCGTTGTCTATGGTGCTGATGAGCATCTTAGAATGATCGTTCACTTGAGTCATCCGAATTTGCTACAAAAAATACCATTTATTCAAAATTCAAATGAATAATTTTTTGTGAAAATTTTGCAAAAGCAAAAAAAGCTAGATAGAACTTACTACAAGGTTTTGGAGATCTATTTGTTCAACTATCATGTTAAACATTTGTTGTTTACGTATTCCAACAGCCTCAATGTTTACCTGTAATGGAAATACAGGAAATAACACTTTAACGCATCGTCTTAGATGACTATCAATAAATTTTATATCAAATTGAGAACGCTTATGCATTTTAAACAAGATATTTTAGTTAAACAGCAACCGCGTTCCTTTTTGTTTATGTTAAATACCGTTTGACATGTTCTAATGATGAAGCTTCATTTTCGCATCATCCTTAGCGCCAAGGTTATTACAATGTATACATATTGTGAGAGAGCGTTTACACTAGCACGAACTTGACAGCTCGCGCGCTCGACGAGCTCATTATAGTGAAATAGCCCCGAACTCTCCACGAACGCGCAAACTTTAGCAAGGCAAGGCAAAACAAAAACATACCAACCAACTATAAGATAAATGTATACACATATAAGGTTTTTTATTTGAGGTTTACCCTTATTTCCTTTTGAATATAAAGTCAGAATATGTGAGAAATAAATAAATGACAGCTCGTGCTTGTTCAATGTGCTGTTCACATTTAAAGAGTTCGCGAACGCCAAAATTCATTAATAAACTGGGGTCTGAGCTGCATGACATGGTTTGTTGGTTTTTGTGTTGGTTTGTCCTGCTGAACTGCCAAGTTTGTGTGTTCGTGGGGAGTTCATGGCTATTTCACTCTAAAGGGGTTATTAGACGGTGGATCCGACACCGGCATTTATCCTTCAAAATGCGTTTGACAGATAGATGCCAGTCGAAAAATCGGAATCGTGCATGCACCATTGCGATTTCACTCGGCATGGCAAATATCTGTCAAGAGGCATATATTATTTTTATTTCCATTCGGAAATGATCTTGTTTGCTTTGATTAATTAAAATTAATATGAAATGATGTATTTAAGTTTGAATAAACGAAAAATATTGTATTTCAGGTAGGATTTTTTGAACGAGCGTTGTCTTGGGTTCAGTTGCGTTATTACACGATTGGGTGGCATTTTTGTGTCAATAGCTGGAACTGATAGATAATTGCCGATATCGGATGACAGCATTTTCTACCGTCTAATAACCCCTTAACGAATTACATCCCGACTGAGCTACGTTCGTCGAGTGCCTGAGCTGAAAATTTCGTCTAGTGTGAATACACTCTTTCATTGACGTTTCGACATTTGACGCACTGTGCATCTTGTTTTTAGTTGTAATTGAACGGTGTAAATTTTGACTTATACATTTCGCATACAATTCGTTGTCTGTGCTGTTTCACCCTCCGTTGCTATTCTCCGTTAGGTTTTTGTTCAGATGCCTCATTTTATTTAAATATGCTCTGTCATTGAACGATCGTTTGTAAGCATTTTTCCAGGAAACTGTCAAATTCAGTGTGAAAATGATCGACCTGTTTTCCTATATAAACCTTGGATTTGTAAACAAACTGGCTACGCCGTTATCTGACCGAAATGCAGTCAATATGTGCATTGGGATGTTTTACGTGAAACATCTTTTCTATAGTCAGTTTGTGCGTGTGTAAAAATATCAATATTCAATCATACGTCAAACATCGAGAGCTAAACACAGAAATGTTGCTGCGGTAGGAAATATGTTTTGTGGCAAAGAGAATTTTAAGATATTGGATAAAAGTATTATTTGTATCTTTACAGTCATGTCATTCCATCGAATAATGATGTAGAGGAAATCTACATTGTTAAACAAGAAGACGATTTACCGGAGTGTGATTATAACCTGCTGGATTCTGGAACAAGTTCTTGTCTTACCACAGCTTTTATGAACGAAGATGAGGAAATCAAGATAGAACCCGAAATCAAGAATGTGCAATTCACACAGGGAGATGGCTTTGAAACGTGCCCATTTAAGGCAGATAATAGCAATCAGGCTGAAAAAGCACAAAGCTGCAACCTTTTACATTCTATAGAACAGCAAGCAATCCAAAACGAATTGGGGAGAAAAAAACTACACGAAAAGAACGATGAATGGTCTGTGGTGAATGCTGAGCATAATTCATCAATTGTAGCGGAAGATGGTACAGTCTCTTCGTATAAAGGCGGCTATGAAGATACATCGGACTTTATAGAAAACAATTCGTACGTGGATTATGATCCAATTGAACAGAATGAACATCGATTAGACCACACAAAGGTTGCTTCTGCGGATGATCGTGTAAAATGTGTGGCCGGTAGCGATGATAACGAAAAGATGCATTTCAAGAACTTGTTTTCAGAAGATCTACAAACTTTAAAGAAGAATAAGGTTGGAAGACCACGCAAAGAATATCTCGAGGAGTGGTTGGGAACTTCCAAAAGGCATAACAAGAGTCGTCCACTTCAAGCAGATGAGGTGAACACAGAGACGGATGAAGCGACAAAGGAAGATATAACACAGTGTTACATTTGTGGAAAAACATTCCCATTCCGCATAGATTTGCGTAGACACCTTCAAAGCAATCACGCTAAAGATATTCCATTCAATTGTACCATGTGCGTTTCGGAGACAATCACCAATTTGCATCGTTTAAACTTACATTATCAGCAGCATGATCAAACATTAAAACGACGTTGCCTCTATTGCCCCGCCCGTTTTTCATGTGGTCAAGCTGTTAGTAGACATATGCGCAATTTACATCCGCAGCAATATGATATTCATTCGAACAAAAATAAGCGATTCGTATGTCGTTACTGTGCGCAAAGGTTTACAAAAAAGTATGATCTAGAAAAACATGAAAAGAAACATCACGTCGAACAGTCGCATGAAGAGGAGAAGCGTGAGTTGATGTGCTACATTTGCACTGAATTTATAGGAAAAACGCGGGAAGATCTTAATGACCATCTTAGTTTTCATTCTGACTGGCTTCCGTATCGATGCGACAAATGTGATGATAAGATGATAAACTCAACGAAAGTCCTTGGAGAGCACCTTCGCAAGCACGCTGCGGGCCTAGCTATCAAGTGTGCTTACTGCGAGAAGCGTTATGCGGCGTTAGCTGACTGTCAGCACCACGAAGAGCGTGCACACCCGCAGGAGAAGCAGCTAGATGAGCTGCAAGAAGCCAAAATACAATCTGAAATACACGATACAAAGATTGTTGTGGTGGACGGACAGAAACGATTTCAATGCTCAAGCTGTGATCGGTCGTATACCTTGCTTAGTACTCTTCGCCGCCACCAGACCATTCACACGTTAGAAAACAAATTTGAGTGTAAATACTGTGGTAAAATGTTTGACAAAGCGACCGCCCTGCAAATGCATGAGAAACGCAATCACGATGCTAATAGCCCCTATGGTTGTGATGTGTGCGGTAAACGATTCAAAGAAACAAGCAGGTTGATTGATCACCGTCGAACACATTCTGGAGAGAAACCGTTTATTTGCGAGGTGTGCGGTAAATGCTTCCGAGTACGGCAAGTGTTGAGAGAGCATAAGCTTAGCTGCTTTGGACCAGAAGCTAACCAGCCATGTTACTGTGTTTTCTGTGAGCAAACATTCGATACTCTTTCGATTGCGCTAGAACATGTTAAGAATTCCCATGAGACGGATATATTGGATAAAAAGTGTCGTTATTGTGATCTAATCTTTCGGGAAGCAGAAGTATTGGTTGAACATGAGTTCCGCCATTCGTTACCTGGTATCATTACATGCATGGTGTGCAATCGCATTTTTAAACATCATAAAAATCTCATGCGCCATGTTAAAATGCACGCGGATCAGCCAGTACCGTACATGTGTGATTTGTGTGGCAAAACTTTTACCCAGAAAGGTTCACTAACCATACACCGTCGTATCCACACAGGCGAACGTCCGTTCTCGTGTCAGCTGTGTCAGAAAGGATTCGTCGATAAGAAGGAAATGCGTCGGCATTATACATCACATTTCAATCCGCAGAGCAAACTCTACATACCGAACGCACATGCTATAGCAATGCCTCCAGAAGCCGGTCCCACTGGCAAGAAGTATAAAACGTATAATTGCAAAATCTGCAGCCGACAATTTACATCCAGCTCGAATCTAGCAAAGCATGTTACTACTCATACCGGTGAGTACTTTTTCGTAAATCCAGTGTTTATATGTACAGTTGCTCCAAAATTTCCGCCAAATCCCGGCAAATACAGACATTTTAGGTACAATACCTAATTTCCTCGAGTATATATTGTAAATCCCTTTACTGACATGGATTTTTTTCGCCAGGGATTTTTGAATGCGATGAGGCCAATACGGTAGTTAAAGCATAAAGAAACAAACCAAAAAACTTACCTTAAAACTGTTCCGCAAAAAGGTTCAACAGACCAGACTGTCCCTTAGTGAACTTTACTATTTTTGTCTTTATTATTCATTATTATTTAATGCATAACAGAGAGCAGTGTTCAAAAATGCAGTTGAAAATAAATTATCTTAAGTGGTCGGAGCTGGTTGCATCCTGGAAAATCTATTTTTGAGCACAAATGCCCAAATGATGCCCAAATAATGAAATTTTGTTATTCTCTGGGTTATGTTTATAGTACAAATCATCAAGTTAGTGAAAATAGTACGTTCAAAACACTTTAAAAACTATGAAGATTTTTCATGATACGCACCGAGTATGGTCCGCGATAACGTGTGGCACCCTTGCTATTCGTTGCTTGCTATATATCGAGTATCGTGCAGTGCAGAGAGAATCCACAGAAAAAGAGTAATAATAAATTACTTTTACACATTTTCACATATTTGTTTTACACATTTGGTTGGCAATGCCCAAATGCAAATGCTTTTAGCATGTTGTTTCAGTTGGTTTCTGTATTTTTAAGCTTTTTTTATTTGGTCAAGTGTTGCCAAAACACGGAAATCTTAGGTCGTTTTCGTCGACTGCGAAAGCAGCTTTAGAAAAAAAGTCCTATAATCTAAAAACTGGGCTTGCTGTCAACTAGACAAGGTCTTTCTGCTGGAATTGTATATTTTTTGGTCATTATTAACGCAGTCCATTATAATAATTTACTTGTTACGGATTATCGACGTTCGACTGTAATATTTGCGTGAATATAGTTGACATGCATTAAAATGCTTTATACATATTTATTTATTTTTTAGGTGAAAAGAAGTATGTTTGCGAGTTCTGTGACAAAAGATTTAGTCAAGGTGGTCAATTAACTGTACACAGGCGTATACACACGGGAGAGCGTCCTTTTGCATGTGAAAATTGTGGCGATAGATTTTTGGATGGAAGCAGCTACAAACGCCACAAAACACATCACCTATGCCGCACAATATCGTCTGCGTCAGATGTACCTAATGGTGTTGAAGAATCCTCCTTATCTATTTCATTTCCCGAGTCTGTGCCAGTTACTAAATCAGGAAAATCTCAGTAAGTGTGGTTGGTTTAAGTTTAAAGAGCAATGATTACAATAATCTAATGTATTTTTTATACTGATATCGTCTTTACGTTTTGAATCGAAATAAAGCGTAACACAAATATTAAAACCAATTAGATTCAACTAACAAAAGAAATTTGTTAGCATGTTTGTCTGAAACTTAATGCATATATTATTTTTTATATCACAAGAATAAGTAGTGCAGTCGATCCGTCACCTCGTAGCATAGACAGATCTGACAGGCGTTTACTCAGATGTTTCCATATCTTTTATTCTTCTTTTATTTTCAACGTCCGCCAAAGATAAAACATTCTTGCATTACCAACGGAATACTTTATTAACATCGTTATCTGTCGCTTTTTTGAGCGATAAAATGCTACTATTTTTCATGCGACCTTATCATCTGGTGGTCCGTCTCCACGTTAGTAGTACATTCAAATGCTTGTTTGCTACCTACGTTCATCATCAGCATAAGTTTGTTTAGACTAAAGAGAACAATGAATGAAATTTGTTCGATGGCATGAGAATCACCGGGTTATCAGTGTGGTCTAAACACAAGCTATCCTACCCTACATCCATAACATTGTCCCTACCTCCTTGCTAGACATATGATATTCGAACGGACGATGAAAATAAGAATACAGAATAAGCAAAGCACTCGGAATTTCGGGGTTTCTTATAGCAGGACCGCAAGAAACTTGTAAAGTGTTGTGCTTCGTGTTAACATGTAATATGTATAGAACATCTCTTTTTGTATAGAATGTGTTCGGATTCCTCTTTGTTTTTCTCGGGCTTTGGACGTTTATTTGCATTATGTGAAACTTAATTGTTTATTGAAGTTAGGTTTTAAATGGGTTTAAGATTGTTAATTTTTCTTCTACGATTTTAGTGGACATATCATCTGTTAATACAAAGATTACTGTTTTTTTGGGTTGTGGTAAACTTCAGATGTACTTAAAATGATTCCGGTTTCACTGAAATTTACGGACGGTTTCGAAAATGTCTTTTTATTTGTGTTTGTGTCACTATTATTAATTTTTTTTTTTCTGTTTGTTCTATATTGTTTTGATTTTTATCCATTATCTCTTGCCATATCCGTTGTGGCATTTTCTGGTATTTATACTTGATCTTGTATGTTGTTCCTATTTCTTGTGCATTTATGTCTTTTTATTTGCTGTTCATATGTTCTGTGAGTGCTTCCGCGGATGATTCTTTCGTGTAACTTTTTGGATTTGATAGTACTGTTTTGTTTCTAATTTTCCTTGCTTCTCTAAAAGTAATCCTATTTTTCGTAGTATTTTTTTTTAAATTTTATTCTCATTTCTATTTAAAACTGTTTATGTAACATTTTATGCATCAATTATCGTGATAGTTTTCGATAAGTTTAGCACACTTTTTTCTCTCCTACAACTTTTTTCGGTGTATTATAAAATTTATTCTATTTACATGCAGAATAAACCTTATAGTTATAGGTTAATTTGATAGGTTATAGGTTTATACATCTATACTTGTTCTACGAAACATCCTACGTCTATCTTTATTGGGATTTGTATTGATTGAAAAGTAATAAAGGGTTTTCATGTGTTTCTAATTCCTTTTTTTTCTTTTCTTTTTGTACCCTTTCTTATACTTTTGTGGTTGTAAACCTTTCAATATTCCTTATTTTTCCTCACTCATAAATTTACAGGTATCGCACCTGAAATTTCGTTTCGATGTATTAGAGTTTTGTGTTCCTGCAATTTTACCGCCATTTTTTTTCCTTCAATACTCAGGTTAGTTCTTTTTTAAGCTTTTTGCTTCTTCTTTAGACTTATTGGTTTTTGTTATCCCTTAGAAGAGCAGTTTGCATTGGGCTTAGTACATTTGCAGATGTTTTCTGAAAAATAAAGGGAGACTCTTACTTCTTACCTTCAGTAGCACTTACGATCACCATGATAATTTCTTTACACTCTCTATTTTCTTAAAGAAAAGTTTTTCGCCTCTGACTTGTGTTCTTTTTTTGTGTGCCCCTGTATGGGCTCTTCACTGAGGACGCCATAGTAAGTACCGACCTCCTCCAGTGTCGCCGCCTCTCATTCTCAAATGACCATTATCTCTTATTGAATTTAAATGTTTTGCATTTCAAACCAATTTTAACTTGTAAATAAAATCATTTTTATTTACATCGTTCCATTAACCGGTATGCGTTCCATCAACCGGTTTACGACATATCGGACAATTAACGTTGGAATAGTTAACATTGCGTATTATTATTAATTTATAAGATATTTCAGAAGCTATTCAAATGTATTCAGCTATTCAGAAGCTATTCAGAAAGCAATATGGACTGGCTGGTCTAATAACCTACCTAAAATAAAGGATGGCATTATGAAATCCAATAGTTTTCCAGGATAGACACCAACCTTGCAATTTCTCAACTACACCAATGAGATGTAGTTGAGAAAATGGGAGAAATTTAGAAATACGCTATATCAGTTTCAACTTTTAAAAAATAATTGTTTCAATACTTTATACGCAAGATGGAAGGAAAATTGAGGAACGAAGTAATCGTTACAACATATTTGATGGTTGGTTTCCGCAGGAGGAAGCTCGCTTTTAACGCAGTACGGTCGGGTATGATATTGATGATATGGTCAGGCGGTATTTGATTAAATTAAATTTTTGTAATGTTTTGCAAGCTAACTACACGCTAACAACAGTTAAAATCAATCATGTAAAAAATAGCTCAAAAATAATTAATCACATTTCAGCCAGTTTTTTAGCTACCATCTTTTAGTTTCAGTATAAAATCTAGCAAGCGTGTTCTGTACGAAGTACTGATAAAGTAGGCCTCTAAGGCCTGAATCAAAATGCGAGTCAAGAGGCGAATGTTAGCTTGAATGGCCAAAGCCTCTATAAAAATAAAAAAAATGCGAGTCACCCTGTGTAGTTTCTCATCCAGCGGCTGAAATCGTCGGGTTCCAAATGACAGGCGGCTCATTAAAATCAGGCACGAAGAAAGATACGCATCGCTCTCTTCTCGCTAGGCCGTGTAAGAGATGTGTTGCATATGAACTGTAATTATTTTTCTTCCGGATAGCTATGCTTATTCATCTAAATTTAAATTTCCAGAATATGTTCTGTTTAAATGCATATCAGAATTACAAAGAACTTGGAACTTACCTGAAATCGTTTTGCTCATTAAATTTGTATAGTTTACTTTAAATTCCAACAATCAAAACCACAAAGTTGGATTTTTCCTTTTCTCCATCCAAAATCATGAAACAGAAAGAAAGGTCGACTGTTTAGGTGCAATGTGGAGCGTTCCGGTAGCTGATAGTGAATGTAAAAGAATTGCAGCCTGCACTGATAGGAAAATTGCATACAGTGATTGAGTCATATGACTATAAGTACTATATGAAAGGTTTTATAAAAACTGATAAACCTTACATCTACATTTATAGATGTCGGTTTGCAACTGCTACCAGAAAGAAGTAAAATTAATGACAGCTTGGGGGCTCGTTGCTGTCGTAGCCAGGCAAAGCAAGATAGCCGAACATAATATATACAACCCTAATATAAGTCAATTAAATTGATGTCATGGTCGCAAACATCAAACAAAACATAAGCTATCGTACAATAGGGTTCGAAAGAAGAAAATCTGCTAATACGGTAAATTGACATCATTATACGGAAAAGATTTCATCGGTAATCTCACCGAGCTTAACGTATACTTGGTTTAACTAAAACTACGGTTATGTTTGGTGTAACTTAACCATACAAAATGTTAACAGCTAGAATCTGCCAATAATTTAATAAATTGGATGAGTGAATGAGATTCTATCTTTTTATGAATAATATGGCAGAATATTAGGGTTTTAGTTGAATCCCATTAGGACTGCGAAGGATGGATTATCTTGCCTTGGGTACGCTAAAAACTCACAGAAAAAATCAAAGCAATAATCATGTAAACCAAAAAATGTTAAATACATAGTTGAATAGTTTGAATATTGGAGTATTTTCTGGATTAACATGATAGTGTAACCATAATATTGATTTTTACTACATCTGATTTTTTTTTTCTAGAAATTTTGTTTTTTTTTATTGTGTACATAAAAACAGGATTTTAAATCATTTAAATAATAAGCTGCTTTCAATTTTCGAATACACTTGTTTATTACAAATAGATTGTGCTTTTTATCATATTTTTCCTTTACTTGATGTTGATCTTCTATCTGTGCTGCGCTTACTCTACATTTTTTAAAACGCGTTGGCCCAAAAGAGGAATGAAGAGAGTAGAGTAGAATAGTATAAAATGGTGAGAAAGGGAATTCAACTTTTGATGAGGAGCACAGTGAAACCGTCAGAAGATTATTTATGTTTCGTTAGAATTTTATTTTCCCCCCTTTTTTATTAGGTTGTGCTTGGCGGTGAGGCTGAACAATGACATATTTATAATACAAGTTTGATCTCTCGATAATGTTTACTAGCTAAGGTGTTTAAGGAGGAAAAAAAGTCTCATTTGGTATTTATCTACCCTGCACAAGCTTTGACACATGCAGCCCACCGGACGTGTTTTTGCTATCAGTGTTTTTTTTCTCGCCAGGTTTAAGTTGTTTTATACAGTAAAATTATTCTATAGTACCTTTTCGCAGTCAATAAGTTATGCGTAGCACCAAGTATTTGTATTGATTATCAAATAACCATCTCATTGGATTTGTTCAATTTAACAAAAATGGTCCTTTCGTGGTCAGTTCGGAATTTTGTTTATAAGACTAATATTTATCCATGAAATATAATGTGGGAAATCGATGGATGAGAATTGTGTCTTTTCATTTAGTATCTAACAGGTATCATTTAATGCCACACAATCTTAATTTTTGTGATCCTTAGTTTGGTTAAGGTTTGTTACAAACAAATAAAAATGTATATCGATTGGAGATAGTAATTATAGAGATCTACAACAATTTAATGTTCATATCAAATTGAATTAATCGTTGAGCAGGTTTTATAAGCTGAACTGAATCGAATTCTGTTTATGAACGTAGGCTACATTTTTGTTTAAAATCACGCTTAATTAATCGTTTTTGTTGATTTTTTTGAAGATGTTGTGCTTTTTGTATGAAAAAAATAATGCAATGAGGTAGTACTACGAGTGTATTAAGGTGATTTTAAAATAAAATAATCAACGTTTAAAAATGTTTTATCAACAATACGGGATTACCGAATAAAAAAAATATAATAATGTTTTATTTATAATTAACTGTATATGTAAGCAATACGGTGTGGCCATAAGTTACTTATAAGATAAAAAAAATATTTCTTATATATTTTGAAATATAGCTTTTATATTTCGATGACTTCCATGTACAGAATTCCATGAATCTTGAAATAATCACATGAACAAACATATTTATAGCTTGCAAAAAATCATTATTAGTGAAATTTATAATTTAAAAACAAACTCAGGTGAAAAAGTAGCATTTTTGTATACAACAAAGATTTAATGTGAGGTGAATTTAGTGGTTGTCTGAACGTTCGTTTAACATTCGATACTCTAGTTGTATTATGCTTTAACCTTTCATTAAATCTTATATTAACTTATATTTACGTTCAAAGCTTCAGTAGCTATACAACCAAAAATTAAAAACATTGTTTCATTACGAGGTTGTACCACGATGATGATAAAGTTTGATAATAATTTTCCACAGTTTAGCAGCAATACGGCCGTTACTTCGGAAATTTAAAAAAATCCACAGTTTCGTAAGACCACCTGCAAAGACGATAGTTTTAGTTGTTCGAGTTCAGAAGTGGCGGTGGCGTTTTAGGTTGGCTGAACTACTTAAAAAAATGTATTCTATAAATACCATAAAACGGATCACTGTTACCAGCGATCCTGTAAATTTAATAGCCCAGACGATCCAGGCTTTGTTGTGATGTATTTATTGCAGTCATACGTGTATTGGTTGCCGACGGGATTAAGACTTGCCGCTCTTTAAGTATCACACCAAGTCTAGCCATGTGTTGTATACAATTTTTGGTGTTTCCAGCTGTCATAAAGCAGTGGCCGTAGACAATCATTTTGGTCATGCACCTTTGATTAGCATAGTTTAAACAATATTAATCATACATATACTATGTTTCAAGCGATAGAAATATAAAGAGTAAGAATACCTATGGTCAACAACGTTTAGGAGTTGACTAAATATTGAAGAAAATATTTAATCATTTTTATCAATGTGTTTGATACCAGGGAAAACGAGCTAGCATTGTGACGAGGACACTAAAGATACGAAAATTCTGGACAAAGTTTTATAAAATCCTGCTTTTTTAATTTAAACAAGAATCCCAATAATCTGATTCATTTTTTAAACAAAAAAAAAAACAAATACCCACATTAGTTGTTGCGCTGTGTGTGGACTTTTATTAATGCAGAATGGAACAAAATGTCGTCCATCAAGGTAACGTACGGCAGACCAGAAGGTGAAGAGAAGTGAGGGAATTAATTCTTGTGCTTTGATCACCTTCCCGCTTCTAAAAGCAGCTATAATGGATAGAATGTGAAAATAAGACTCAAAAACGGAAAGAAGAGAAAAAAGAACCAACAAGATCGGTGGGAATTCGATGACCGTTGGTAGACGGTAAAATAAATGGTTTAAGATTGAGTCCGGTGTTAGTTTGAGTAATGTTATGCGGGATCGGGGCATTCGGGATTGGGATCTGGAGGCAAGGATTTGCATTCAGAACGTAGCACGGAACGGAACGAGAAACAAAATGTTATATCGTGATGTTCGATGAAAGAGAACCGCCGTCTAATTTACGGGTAACATTTTCCATCGCATCTTGGTAGCATTGCCAACGTGGGGTAGAATTGTTGCGTGTTTCTTTTTTTTCTTGGTTTCGATCACAAACACCAAGTGTACTGCCTTGACCAGCAATGCCTCGATGCGGGTGCTACTATGCCGTAAGGATTAACGAATCTGTAATCAACGAAGATGGAGCAAATAAATTAAAAGAGAAAAGAAACGCTATACCCTCACGAACGCACTATTTTTACGACCACAGTGATTAAAACCCTTCCAAAATGGTTGAGGGTAGCGTTTTTTTCCCTGGTTGAGAGGTTTTCATTTCGCTTTTGTTTAATTTATTGCTTTGAAGAACTGAGTCTTATTCGTATTTTGTTGTTGAAAGAAATGATAAAAGATACACTTGGTCACGGAGCGGTTGCTGATCAAATGATAGGATTGTTTCCATTTTGTTAGAGTTCTAACAAAAATGCGTCGGCAGGGTAAGAAGAAACCTTACTCGAATGCAGTATTCCTTATACATACACAGGTAAATAAACTTTTCCCTTTCAAAGCGTTAGTATTGTAAGCGTTAGTATGAAATAGTAAGCGTTAGTATGAAATAGAAATAAATTGTTCGTTAATAAAACATACACACTCGTCAGACAAGAAGGAAAACTCATCTATTATCACTATTTAAAAAATGTAATGTGAATGTAAAAACTTTAGAAATTATTTTAAAAGTGTAGTTCATATTCGGTACAATTGAATGCAAAAGCAACGTATATACTTTACGTCAAAAGTATAGCGCTAAAACAATAAATATAATTTGGGTTTGAATTTACAGTACGTTAACAAATTTGTCAAACCAGAATAATGAACTTAACATAATTGTTGAAACGGCAAAATGAATTACGGCCTGGCCGTGACTACTGAATGAAAAAAGATGAAATGGTTACAATGGCGTTTTATGTTATGAGGGGTTTTGTTGATTTAGATCGTACATCTTCCGAGAAAGGTCAACATAATTTTAATTCAAAATTGACGATGTCATAACATAGTTGATAGTACATAAGCAAAAAAGTCACTACGGAAAGAAAAGTACAGCTTTTGCAAGTGTAAGCATGAATTTAACGCAGTGAATAGGATGTGAATGAGAGACCGTTCTAATAAAGATAAAAAAAAGGATGTGAATAAGGATGTGGTAGATGGCAGCAGTTTAAACGTTATTGTTGACTTTGTAAACAACGTTTGTTACAGGCGATAATGAGATTCGTGTTTGAAAATATGCTGTTCTTATTATCATCGGTCCTATCCGTAATTTCAAATTCAAAAGTAAAAGTGTGTAGAAAGTAAAAGAGTGTGGTTTAAAAATTATGTGATTTAAAAGATTTTAATGGAATTTTAAGAATGGGATTTAAATAGTTTAACGGTTTTTGTGAGTAATAAACATGATAAAAAAATGAAATAAAATCATAAAATATTATAATTAGCAATACAAATATAGTAAGAATTTCAGTTAAATTAATATAATATATTATATGTTTATAATGCAATTGGAATTACAGCCTTGCATATTAAGGGTTAGTCAGACAATGAATCGAACTTGAATCGTTAAAACATAAAACATAAAAAAATATAACATAAGTAAGGTAACAGATCTGTAGCACACGTGTATCACGTGATATCACAAATCCACTCATAATCATATACAAACTCTAACAATTTTGTCAATAACTCAGATGGAGTTTATAATAATATTTAAAACCTTATATCGAATAAATCATGTACACATGATTTCATTTAGGCAAAATCAGTTTGCATTACCAATTTTGGTCTACTTATCTTTCATCTACTTAGCTTTCAAAAAAAGTTGTTCTATAAATGCCATTTCATCTGAAGTTATTTGGAAGTTATTATAAATGGACCTTATTTTTAACAAATAAGAAAAAAATGATAAAAACAAACATATATCGAATAAACACAGACTATGCATTATAAATATTATTGTACATATCAAATGATATATCCCCATATATCATCGCCATATATGTATTTCTATATGTGCCCAAATAACGGCTTACATCTCAAACAAGAAAAATAATACGGTGGAGTAATGCTGTAATGAAAAACATGTGTACAAGCAACAACAATTCCTTATATGAGGGGTTGACTCATCTATTATGTTGATTAAACTTTTCACTTTTAACCAATATATTCGCTAGCATATATTTGCCCCGACATTCTTTGGAAATATGTGAAAAAGGATCAGCGTGGCGTTGTTTTACTTTCTAGGGTATGTTAAAAGAGTAACGGAGTCGAGGGCGAATGAAATGCGCATGTTCAATAAAATGGCCATGCAACGCCTTTGCTTTAATGGATTGAATACGTATGTGTGAGTGTGTTTGGATACTCGTTGGAAACATAAATGAGGAACTATTGAATACGTTTAAAAGTAATTTATAGATTTTCAGCTTTGACCACCATTCTAAATCCAATGATAAGCTTGTGAAAAACGAAAGGAAAGCAAATGCTCTGCATTGCTGTTCTTAGAGGAAGTGTAATTTTAAATACTTGCTTAAGGTAATGGCGTGAGTACGTCACGTGTTCGACATAGTCCTTCCCACCGTACTGTGCTTACCAGTAGGTTGAGTGTTCTGTAAGGTTTATATGGTTTTGCATTTGTATGTGTTTGTACGTGAAATGGTTTAGTTATAATGCCCATGTAAAGCTTGGAGCAAAGAACTGTTTACGCAGGGTAAGAATAAATAAGTTTTTGTCGGAAAAAAAACATTCATCCCCATTCGCCAAAGAGGGAAAGAGAACACCAGCCGTGCAACGGAAAGAACGACATCCCACCTATCATTATAAACATGGGGCACAAAATGGTAAGAAAAAAAGCCTACTGTGATGATGATAATGGCCCTTCACGGAGACGGTTGGATGGTACGCGGGTCGTTGGGGAGTTGACGGGTGTTTAATTCGTTGAGCTGTCGGAGCATCTAGACAGAGACGCCGGGTCGAAGAGTTTGACAGAGAGTCCTTGGGCTTGGACATGCTACTTCGGTCATGCGGTTGGATCTGCTCGACGGATGCCTCAGTTGAACGAGTGCAGCCATTGAGGCAGTCTGGTTTGTTACGGGGTATGTTCGTAGTCCTACAGTTTTTTACGGTCCTTTCCGACGGCGATGATGATGTACCATAAAAATTTTATTTACATCACCAATCTCATAATCATTTAATAACGGTGCAGAAGCATAAGTCTGGTAGAGCCAATGTAACCGAGTGATCAAAATATACCCAAACAAACAACGGAATGGAATAAGTGATAAATATAAATGCTGCTGAATAGTGGATAGATGTGTGAAAACTGTGCAATAGGCAAAAAAGTTTGGCTACTTTAGTGAGTTTTACGCAATAAAGTGGTGTGAAATTTAAATAATTGTGCTTAATCGGGAATCTAATCCTAATCTAAGGAGAGGAAAAAATCTACGAAAATATCTACTTCTTTTTCGTGTTGTAAAGTAATGCGAAAAAAATCAGAACGAAACTTTCTTGCGTATGCTGGAATGTATCATGAAGTAGTAAAAGGTCAGTGAGATACTCTTGCCATGTGATGATAAAATGTTGTGATATGTGTTGAAAAATTGGTAGCAAATACCCCGCCATAAACCTTTATTAGGATAATTAAATTATAAAGCTCTTGGTTTGCGTCACCTATGCACGTAAGAATTTGTCTGAGCTTTCTTCATGGTATGCCATTGAAGGGGAGTTTAAAAGTGTAATATAATCGTTAGAGTGTTTCCAACGAATTTGAATCAAATAAAAATTTTGTGGTAATTTTCAACATCGTTGGTGTTCTTCTTTAGGTTTGATGAGTGATTGAAAAGAACTAAAAAATCGAAAGAGTGTGATAATTGATACAATTTGTTGCATTGCGAAATAGAAGTGTGTTTTTTTTATTTGCTAGGAACGTCGGCCATACATTGTCAAAAATGATTATAAAAAAAGGTAAGTGAACAATGCTTCTGTTGGTAACATTACACCAACATAACAAATTAAGTGCCAATCAAACATTTTTGGAGTAAATTTAGAGCCCTAGAAATTTTTTTGAAAAAAATTAAAAAGGAAATACAATATTTATTTTCGTTTCTTTCTTAACTGTTTGTCCGTTGCTTAGAGTTAAGCTTAAATATGAAATACTGATGACCAATTTTTTTTTATGCTCAATTTTGGTTAGAATTCAATTCTGGTTGAACCATCAAGCATTTATAAAAAATATTCATACATACCGCGTTCATCCATCCAAGCACATTCATCTACCCAAGGGTCTATTCTCAAAGCTGTAAAATTGTAAATATGTGAGCTAATTTCAACCGTAGAAAACAAGCAAGAAGCAATACGGCCTGGCCGTCCCTACTGAATAAAAAAAAACAAAAGAAGCAAGAGTTTTTTTTCCAGAATTGACCGTTATTGCTTAAAAACAAGGATATCTATTTTTCCTTGAACGTATGAGTAATTGACCTTGACTTGTTTGCTACAATTCACAACAGGATGACCTCAAAGGATTACCAAACTAGAGCAAAAAAGAAGGCTTGGTAAAGGATAAAAAAACGACAACGATGTTTCTCGAACCCCAATACTTTGCCCAAACAATCCTTTAAAATTCCCGGCGGCATGATGATTGTGAACCATGTTTAACCTTGGGTGTAATAAACCATTTAAACAGTTACGAGTTGTGAACTTTATTTGACCTCGTCGTAATGTTGCCTCAAAAAACAAAACCGTAGCTGCTACAGCCGGGAATGGAAAAATAGAACGGAAACGCAAGAAAACAAAACGCATGGAAAAACAAATATTGAATACATATGACCTGTTTCCTGCTAGACAACTTAAACTATCCAATCGGCATTTTGAGAAAGTAAAACAGAACTCTTTCTCATTAACTCCGGCAACGATTCCCCAATGTGGACGTTCGGCAATCAGATGATTATGCATACACGAATATAGCAATTAAAGACAAATCCTTTTGGTAAGATACCATTATTGCCAATTTATTTATTGTGCGAGGAGTGCAAGTTGAGGAGCAAGTTTATGTATTGATGATGAATATGATGGTATTTTAATAGCTAATTACAACCAACACAAAGAAAAGTATCATTACGGAGTGTTTTTTTTTTTGCGTACGTAACATATCTCACCGAAACACGTGTGAGATGAAACAAGTTTCATAACACCAACCCTCGATTCGTGTAGAATGATTTCAAAACCAGAACAAGGCTCTCGGCTATGTGAAAAATAAACACAAACACAAACTGCTTATATGAAGAACAAATATTTACTGTTCTCATCAACAGAGTGATTTTCAAGTAATTGTACATTTCATTGTGGTGCCGCTAGAGGCTGAGAATCTCTTTTGAATGTGATTTATAGTTTCTTTAATACTTTTTAACCCCTTTTATGAGACTATCAGAAGCGCGAGCGACCTAATGGTTGCAATGCTAAATATTTGTTTGATTTGACGATAGTTAGAGGCGCTATACTGTTTAGATAGTATTTATTAGGTTCGTCGTGTGAAATGAAGTTTCTTATGGTGATATGCGTCGTGAAAATGGGAAGACGAAAAAATAACATGAAAAATTGGAGGAGGAGGTCGTTGAGGAAACTTAGGAAGAGAAGAAAAGAAATATGAACAAAACCAAAAAGTTTTACACGTTTTTTATCCTACAGAAGAACTGATAGCTATGGCAAGATATGAAAAGAGTTCAGTATAACCAAAGCAAAAAAATCTTGGTTTTTCTCATAATTTCTTTTTTTTTTGTATTATTTATGTTTTGTTTAAATTACTTCTAAAAAACTTAAACGGCTGTAGTAATAATATGCCATCTTCTTGGGTGGCACTACAACCTAGAAGGGGCAACCAAAGCACTAATTTGCTTTGACTCTTCTGTGACTAAGTGTACCCATCCATAGCAAGATTGTTTGTCCTGGAGAGTTGTGTATGGAGGCCGTTGTGCCGGAGAGTTATGATTCAGTGTAATCATAGGATGATAGTCAGACCTGCGTATGGATTGCGGCAGCGGTCCGAATGGGACTCGATGCAACGTTGTGCCTGATTGTATGAAACAGGCCTACGCCGCTACCCATGAGACCACCGAGCCGCCCCAAAAGTAATGTGACTACTATATTGACAATGGGCCGTCTCAGTGGTGGTGGTGGTACGGTGGTCGGTGATAACGACGTTGACCTGAAATAAGATTATGTCCGACGATGTATCAAATCCCATTCGGACCGCAGCCGTCCATACGCAGGATTGACTATCCTGCTATAGGCACACTAAGCCAAAACCCTCTGTACGCAACAATATTGCTATGGGTTAGTCACAGCAAAAAGTAATAACAAAATAGTAGGCCTTGACCCAACAAGGGTTGTTCACTCAAGAAGAATTTTGTGGAATTTTTTATTCTATAGAAACGGCTGGGGTAAAGTACTTAAATATAATGGAAAAATAATACGGCTTTAATTCGGTAATACGACATGTGTTTCACATTTTATCACTTGATACAAAGTGAAGTACACTGACAAATGTATTCGAATAAGTTTCTTCAGATCATTGTAATAACAAACAAAGTAAAAAATCTTGAACCATCATTTGGAAAACAAATGCATCAATAAAAACACAAAACCAAGCCATTATAACCCATGTGATTTATTACAAATAAGTCTGAAATAAACCTAATATCCTTAATAAACACAAAATTATTTTAAAATTGTTTATTATGGTTAATTAGCTTTTAAACAGTACTTGAACATTATTCACTTTAGATAAACTAGAAAGTGGCAGCCATATTTAATTGTTACATCGAAATAGAATGGAGGCAAAGGATAATGTGGTGAAAGTAAGGCGAATATGTTTTATACGGCAACCATTTGCATTATGGTAAGTGCGGAGTATGCGCATCATGGCCGACGCGTTTTTTGTTAAATTCGTTGATTATTGTATCGGCACGACCGCCCTTAAAATGGATGCCAAGCGAAAAGAAGGCGTGGCTTGAAATGAAAACATGGGAAACGATTGTGTTGAAAATGCAGCGTCATGTGAAAATTGAAGTTGAATGCTTATTTTTTTGAATAACATAATTTTTAAACTCGTTACGGTTTTGAATGTTATAACACTTTACAGTGAACCTGGCTAACGGAGACACCCGTATAAGAGATAGCTCGATAAGGTAAATTTTCGAACCAAAACCCGAATGTGTTGGAGAGGCGTGAATATATGATTTAAATGTATGAGGTATCTCATACATATATTAAATTTATATATTATAAGAAAATATTTTAGCACCAATCTTTGATGGTTTTATTTGTGATAAAACATTACATCATAATACTAGGTTAAATTATACTTTCACTTTAACAAGTTTATTCAATTTTCGTGTTTAGCTCATTTGTTTAATGTTTATGTTTAATGTTTATTAGAATAATTTGTCTGCACCTAGCTTAACACATATTACTCATATTTAACATGTAATGGAAACACAAAGAAGGCTAGGAAGGGTTAGAAGAGCAACGGAGACGAAAACGAAATCGAAAATGATAACTCATTTGCAAAAACAAATATAAACACAAATACAATACAAAAACTCATTTGTAGTTTTTGTAGCGTTTAGCACATACAGTTAAAAGTATCATTAAAAAAGTAAAGTCTTAATTACAACAAAAGTGTAAGGCTTACAAAATGATCAGTTTCCGTTCACTATTGTTATGGCTTACATGATATGAATGAAAGGAAAAAGAGGCTTTAACAGCATATAGACAGCATATAATTTTATTATTTTTTCAATATCAGTTGATTCTCATTAGTTCTTTTAAGCCTCGAAATATTTGCTTAATGAGGGAGTAGATAAATTAAAATTGTTTAAGAGTTGGTCATCTAAACATATTGTTGGATTAATATTATAACACGTCTAAAATAACAAATCTTTCAAAATTGAAGTAATATGCATTATCAACAACTATGGTGCTTAATCAAATTTGGATCTAAAATCCATCAAATTTACCAGTATTACTCATCATACGAGATGTTTCTTTTAAAAATGGTTATTTGTGGAACATTTAGATTATCTCGCAGTGAGAAAATCTCCCAATAAGGGATAATAATTGTAAGAGAGTCCACTGTTTATTGAATTTCTTGCAAAGTACTTCTTTCAATATTCAAGTTGAAAAAAAAAAACAGTTAGCAGTAAAAAAATCATGGTCTCAACAATTAAATTGCATTGACAAGACTTAAAAGAAGTTTCTGAAGCTAATTAGAATGATGGTGAATCATCATCATGATGAATGTGATATGATGAGTCATCATGTCAATAATTTAAATTTATTGTATAGAGCTAGTCAACCGGTGTCTGAACTTACTAGAAATTGTCCATAGAACGAACAAACATTAAATATGTGTATAAAAAGAAAACTACGAAAGTGTAGAAAAGTATAAATAATATTTTTTTCTCGTAGAAATATTCCCTTTTTTCTTTTTTATTCAGGTTTCTTTCAACGACTGTCGAATTAATAATTTTGGGTACCAAAGTAATGCAATCCATTTTTGGTGCGTTTATGTGAAATTTTCATAAATTTTGATAGTCACGCTTGATGTCATTATGTTTCGATAATGCTTTTCTTTAGTGCACAATGCTAGAAGATTTGTTGGTGGGAAGCATTGCACAAAAATTGTGGAGAGAGGTTATCAAAAGAAGGGGGGGTGGTTATTAATATAGTAATATATTTAATGACAAATAAAGACAACAGACTTAGAGTATCAAAAATTAAAGAAAATATTATAAAACAATAATTAAAAACGTACTACATTATTGTCTACATTATCTTAATTAAACCCTATGTGGATAATTTTTGAGTGAATTGTTCACATAGTCTTTCTTCTCATTATTCTCAAAAGGTTTCTTCTCATTATTTTTTTCTTGGCTTAACGACCTCTTTCCTAGGTTACTCATGATGCAGATAGTCAAGATTGCTTTTCGTTTGCTCTGTTTGTGGTTTCCGGGTGTACACATTTTAAAAAATATAGTGCTCTAGTTATTTAAAAATAGTGCTTCATTTATTTAATGATCTCTGATATAAAACATGGTACTGGCAGTCTAGCGTCATTTTTACGGTTCCCTTTTCGTTTTTCTGTGCTTTGGAGAAATAATGATTTGAAAAGGAAAGATATGATTGACTTGAGACAAATTTTTAAATTACTGTTATTAAATAGTTTTATCATAATTAAGTAAGTTCTTATATTCAATATATTTACTACTTCTTTCTTAAATGAAACTTTTCTATGATATATGACTGGATGATATTGTTAAAAAACTAGGCTCTTTTGTACCAAATAACTCTTAAAAATAATGAAAAATGCTAAAGTCACCTTTCATTTGTGCTTTTCGAAAATCTGGCAATGCTTGTGTCCCAAATAGCCTGGATAAACGCTCTACTAAACGTGTATTAATATCGTTAATCGAGTATTTTATTAGCTATGCACCCTCCATCTTGTACCGTAAAGTTGAATAATTGAACTTCTCTGACGTTCTCAAATGAGAAAGTCCCGTCGGCTGGCAGATCAGAAATCGTTGCCTGTAGTATATGAGTCAGGCATCACTACTGTTTCCGCTCAAATATTAACAGTTCTAGAAGAAAAATAGTCATTGACATATAAATTTAATAATTTTTAAATAATAATTTAAATTTTATAAATTATAAATTATTTTATAACTGATATTATGTAAACATCTTTGGCCCTTTCTGCGACTCCATCCGTAGTAAGGTTAATCCTTCTTTATAAATTTATTTTTTCAAAAACAAATTATACGATTCTGTACTATACGAATTCGAGTGGTTTTTTTTAGTTCTCCGTGTAATTAAGGAATAGACTGTATGTATATAATGATATTTTGTGATAAAGGATATATAAGTGATTTTTAATCCCTCTATCATGAAAAATTGTATTATGAAATTTATTCTTATTCCCAGTGAGGCCCACTCCCGGATAACACAAAAAAGCCTTAAAATTTCCAATGACTGAATAACCGTGCAAATCGATTAACCGGCATGCTTCCGGTCCCGGATAATCGACGTTCCAGTGTATTTCTACAACTGAAATACATAATTACCAACAGTTCAACCAGACTGTTGCTTCGGAATTCGTTACAAAATTGTTGTAATACTATCTTGTAAAAAAGTTAAGCAGTTTTTGAATTATGAAAAGAAATTTTATGAAAATATTCTTTTATTAATTGTTATCTTTTTTATTGCAACGAAAACAAGAGCTCTTTCTTCTAACCATCATTTTAGAACATAATCCATATATAATTAACATGGATTATAAAATTGAAATGAAGTATACAATTTATTGTAAGAGTTCGGTAATATGTTACGAAATAAAAAAGTTCTTATTATAAAAACTAGTAAAACTGTGCAAAGTTTTGGCTCTATTGTACTAAAAAAATGTACGAATAGCACAAAAATTGCCGCTAGCGACATCTAGGCATACGAACGAAAATGGTTCAAATAGTTGGTAAATATATTTTAATTTTATTCACAAGATGTCGCTGTCGTCGCCAAAGTGATACTTTTTGATCCAGGGAATCTAAACCGTATGCAAGGTATATTATTTATTGTGTGGTATTCCTTTTCAATTTCTAAAGAAACGTTAAACTCTTCGACTCGCTTGAATTATTCTCTTGGGAATTATGTTTTATTATGGAAAATTCCATTTTTCATTACTCTAGAATGTTAACCGGATTCATTTTCGCCGACTATGATGGTTTTACAGCTGTTAATTACTGCGGCTCAGAATTGGTAGAAACTCATATTCTACCGCTGTTGGCACGAAATCGGGTTCCTTCGCTACTTTGGTTTATTATTTTCGAATACTTGCTACTATCACCAACATCTTTTTCAAACTACAATACGTTTAATGCAAAATTCTTTTAGATTGGCCAATTTATCTGTTATCTGACCCATTGAAGTACAAATATACTCTTTCCACTCTGATTTAACAGCAAAGTATTTATTCTCAAAATAGATTATTTTGATTCAGTAGTTACGGTCAGGCCGCATTGCTCTCAAAATAGATTTTAAATCAGAGAAATTTAGAGAAAACTTCTTTGACTCATTTTAACACGATTAAGTTTTATGCAGTTCCAGCAGTTTACATCCATACACACAATTACATTTCAACGGATCACTTTAGGTGCAAAATTAGTGACTCAAAACTAATAAACTAATTTTATATCTGAATTGGTTAATAATGCAACAAAATTAAAACAAAAAATCTTAAATAACTTGATTTTTATCTCTTTGGTCAAAGAAATGCTAAGTTTTCTATTTTAACATACGCCTTGCAGATTCTCTTTTTATTTTTGAACAAAGTTTGTGCTCTGATTTCATGTTTGGGAGTCAAAATGATTTTGGCATTTATCGACCTTTCAACAACATCCCACAGCATAAAAAAACAAGCTTGTGCTCAATGTGAACCAACCAAATTGTCATTTCTTTTTTTAATCGCTAGTAACGGCCGATTTTTTTCGATAAAATATTCATGAATATCAATCGCATGAACATATTTTTTACTCTTCACGCTGATCCCAATTAAAAGAAATGAATTTATAAATTAGCGTTTAATTGACTGTGAGTACTAGAACAGCCAATGAATTATACATTTAAAGATACTAATATGATATGACAACTGCAAAGCGAAACTCACAGAAGTAACTTTTATTAGTTTTATTATTTCATCGTTAACATCTAGAAAATTATTGGTCGTTATTTTCTCCATAAGAAGAAAGTAAAACAGTTGCTCATTTATTTCGTTCAAAGGAGATTTTGTATGATATACCATTTAAGTGTCTAGAATGATAACAGTATAAGTACAACAGTAAGAACCTTAAAAACATCTTTAATTTTCATGGGTGACATAACCACTTTTGTAGGTTCAAGGCCTATCAACACACATTCGTATTTTAAGCAGTATAATCATTCCTGCGTATAGAGGGCAAAAGCAATCAGAGTGGGATTCGATACAGTTTCGGGCCTTATGTCAGACATTCACCGTAGACTACGTAGCAGACCCAGAGAACAGCGTAGATTTTCTATTACCAAATGAAAGGACATGAGTTTAATAAATAGTATGAGTTTTGTGGTGATATCAATGCCTTGAAATCAGGTCTCCTCTGCATTTAATTATCATCAACAGATCGTTTTGATTCTGTTAGTATGCTCTACTCTCATCTTTTGTCCAGTTTGAAAACAAAGAAAATTAATAAAACATATTTTTTTATATTCGTTAGTAACAGCAGTATTGCTTTAAACAATAAAATAATCCTATCAATGAAATTCTAAAAATCAAATAAACAGGCACAAACAGCTCCTTGTTTTTTAAAACGTATACAAACTTGTAAAAACATTTTAGAATAGTTCATTTCAATAATTTTATTTCAGGTTTATTTATAACAAAATGAAGGTTTTCATATTACTTTGTAATATTAATAATTCTTCTGACAGCAAAATTTGAATGATAATTTTTGTTCCAAATTTCATATTGAGTGCTCTTTACATATCTTAATATTTGTAGTTGTACCGTTTTTAGAAGGTTAATCATATGTTAAAGATTTGAGAACAGAAGTATAAGATTTCAATAGAATGTTATTGCATGCCCTCTGTAGATCAAGCAAAGATACTTTTACGTGCACATGGTTTTGTTATGCTGTTTGTGCGTCCAACTTGAATTTTGTTTTATGAATCTTATTCATTCTTCTTGCAGTGTAAGAATATTCAAATTTTATAGGCTTGTAGCTTTCATAGAATATTCACGACAACACAAATACAAGGTAATGCATGTACAAAGCCGTATGACAAGAATAATAATACGCATTCAAAAGAGATGCACACTGAATGAGAACGTCGGTGTGAAAAAGACGGTAGATACAGAGTATCACAAACTTTAGAGTAATTGTGTGTAAAATAAGCTAAGTAGCCGCCGATGTCGTTGAAAACATAGATTATTTTATTAGTTTTTCAATCAACCATACTTTTTTCGTTTGAATCGAATACTGTATTGCCAATGTATTAAATAATTACAGATAGAAATTTTTAAATGTATTTACAATTTTCCAAATTTATTCGACATAAAGTGAATTTTAAAGATTCTACATAATGATTGGTATTTGTTTAAATCGAACTATATGTAATAATATCAATCCTTCTTTATAAAACAATGATTTAAAATAATCATCGAGCAACACATGATGATACGCCCCTTCCTTTTATGCAGATAACAAATTGTCCTTTTAAATTAAAGATAAAATCAGTAAATTATGACTAGTTTTTTATAGAAAGATGTATTGCTCGAGCATAGCAAGCCACATTAAACAATTTGGTTCTTTCATTGCTTCAACACCTAATTAAAGCAGTAAATTTTCATCTGTTCGAACTTGTTTTGTGCTTGTATTTTTCTAAGATACAATTTCAGTTGTAAACATAACTTCCAAAACATGTGCCTTTCCCTTGCATTCTGAAGGTAAAGCTACCATTCTAACAAAGTAAACAATGGAACTGAATATGATACCAAAAAGAGAAAAAAGGATAAGAAATGATGTAAAATATAGGAGGGCAAGAAATCCCTTCGGAATTTAAGACTGTACATTCAAAGAACCCCTTACAAAATGAAGCAAGCCTGATAGCTGAATGGCTTTCAACGTAGCACGGAAAAATGAGGATGCTATATTGATATTTTTGTTGTTGATAGTACCAAGCATTGTAACTGTAACATGGATTTAGATGGAATATTTATTTCGTAGCTATGGTTTGCAGAAAATGAGATTATTGGTCACCCCCTTACTGTGAAGGATTTTTCCCCTAACCATTAGATGCAAGATGTTCCACAGAACAGAGCAAAACCATTTTGAAAATATGGAAGAACAGGAGTTGTATAAATGTATACTTTTCGACATACCCTATGCCTTTTCCATTCTTATATAAATTGCTCTAGCAATGCTGAAATCTGCTCGGTTGAGAAAGAGCCATCTTACTACATTGAAAGATTTGAATTGAAAGGTTGTGCAAATGTTTATTAAGAATATAAGTTACTGGTTACGTGAAATATGGAATAAAAAAAAAATCTTGATCAATGTTGAATCATTGACGCTATTTCCGTATTTGATAACTACAACAAATAGAAGGAACTTGAAAACTATCCCACTAGGTAACTGAATTATCACCCGACCTTACCTACGCACATTCGGAATCAAAGTCTTAAGCATAGAGATTTATGAAATCTGGCTTATACTGTTATTAACTGTTTTTATCAGCTCTTTTGCTATGGCGTCAAATGGCCACGTGAAAATCAGTATGTATAATAAGGTAAATTTCATGGAAATCGTAAAAGTAAAAAATAAATTAGAGATTAGAGTAAGTGAGTGAAGACGTAGGCCTTTCATAAGACCCGACGTTGTTTCGAATATCCGTTTGAGATACTGTCGCCTCCCGATATATTCCCGATGCTGACTTTACTGCTATAGGTACACTGAGTCGTATAAATCCAAAATACATAAGTGCCTTGGAAGGCCTTGACCCTAAAAAGGTTGTTTTGCTACTCAAGAAGGTAAAGTTATAAAGTTTACTGATTCAGTTAATTGCTCCAACAAATTTAAAATGAAAGTAAAACGGTAGAATTTGATCCGTTTGTAAATAACCCACCAAGAGACACCAAGTATCTCACAAAATATTAAGATAATTTTCATGATAATTTAGTTGTATTTAACAACGATTGAAAATATTCTTTCAGTTAAAGCTCATGCGTAAGCAGAACAGTATTGACACAACAATAGTTGTATAATATAAGCAATATAATAACAGTTAAAGGGTTTTTTTTCTTAAATTAGGTGATTTGATGATAAGGCAGTTTACATACTGTTTTTCAGTGTTTCATATCATACAATTAACAAACCATCCTAACATATTGTGTAAAACGACAAATTTTAAATCAAATGTTATTTGCTTGTTAAAAATAATACAAAAATATGAAGAAAACTATCAAAATAACTAAATCAGAATAAAGTTTAAAGTGTTTTGTTTCATCATTTAGATAAATTTGTATGAAAAGAAGCAATATCAGTATCAGTATCATAAGTATGTAAGATATATAACAATTGAACATTTGAACATGTTTTTGAACCTAGAAATGAGGAAACAAACAAAAAACTAGTGGAAATCATAACACATTGTGCTGCAATCTTGCATACCGGGCTATATAATTCAACAGTCATTTTTTAAAGTCAAACAGGTCGGCGAGGTTAAGCGGCTTCGTTTGTAAATGTCGTACCACCCAGAGTTACCGTTATCGCAACGGTTTGTTGCAATGTAATTAAAGCTATTTCTCATAAACTGATTTACGTTTGATGTACCTATCTAATCTAAACAAATGTTATTGGCACTGTTTCATAGCTTATCAAAATTTGCGGTTAGTTTAAAGTAAGCTTTGAAATAACTCAAGAAAACAAAAAAAAACAAACAAACTAGTTTGTACTTAATGCATAAAATATCATTTGATTCGTTTCAGAGAACAATGACAACCATTACTCTTCACTTCGTGTGACCGATCTTTTAAGAAAGGTAAGTATAATGTAAATGAGTTTGGTACAAAGTTAATAGCTTTCCTTGCAGCCTTATTAAATGCGAAATAACTTATTTAATACAGATATCTATCTTAAGGATAATACGAAGCTATTGGAAGGAGATGAAGCTATTATGCGCATGCTCCTCGAATCGCTGTAAATAGTAAGCAGGTGTTTCATTTTCAAATGTTTCAAATATCCTATAGTTGAAGAAAAAAGGAAGCCAAACGAGAGCCAAAAAAAAATATAACAACAATAAAATACTGCCTCATATTGGAACAGAGAAGAGGCAGAATACAAAGCGAAGCGAAGCGAAATCTAAAACAAGTTTCGTGTTATATACACATAGTCCGACGGAGGCACATTGTCGTCGAATGTTAATGTCGTTCTTGATAATATATTCTGTTCAGCTGGGCAAGAAAAATTGGACGAGGGTTTTCCAATGTTTTCTTTCTCTTTTTGTTGGATACATGCGATAATTGGAGTACAGTTGAGCCTAGAGCACATCTCTATCAGGGATAGTAGCAAAGCAATGCAAAGATGCGACTGAAATGCAAGAAAGATGATGATAAAAAGAGAAACATAGGTTTAAAGCTAGATACCGTTTCAGAACGAAGGGTATAGATATATACCGCGGGATGCGATAGTGGCAAAACGAAAAATGAAAAATAATGAATCAATTAACGTTTTATGGGATTTTCTTTGCAGTCTGTATTGTTATAGAACTTTATTTCGATGTTACGATTGGTTGGTAGCTCAATTTGCTGATTTTTTTTCAATTTCTATAAGAGAAAAAATATGAACTGAAAGTTACGAAAAAAATCTAAGCGACTTTAACCATACCGAAACAACAATAGTTAACTAACATCAAGCCTGTATAACTTATATTATTTGTGTAGCCTTTTGTGAATAGCTATTATACATACGGTGTTAAATATAATAATATATTTATATCGTGAAAAAAGTTTTAATTATTCTCATAATAATTTGTTGAGCTTAAGAAGCAAAAACATGCTTAGCCTGACTTAGTCATATTAGTAAAAGGGTAAAGAGATCCTTCCTCAACAGTGATAATTGACAAACTAATATTAACTAATATTGGTAATAATAATTATTATTATCCTTCCAATATTAGTAATATACAACAATATTATATGTGTTTTATAAGAATACAATTTTGTTTCTTATTTTATATAGGTATTGGTATAATCTTGACTAACTAATGAAAGTAATAAAACTCATAGTTGTGAATGTTTAAACAGGTGTTATATTCGCGTGGAACACGTGATGTGTTTATGAAAGCTTCATAATTGTTATAATGCTTAAAATATTTCGTTTTGTACGAAGTATGAGGCAAAATGATTAAAGTTTTTCGTGTTTCGTACAGTATGAAATATTTTAAGCATGTTTGGGCATTGCATTTAATTTTAAAGGCAATGTATTTATTGTGTTTATAAAGCAGTGCAACTCAATTTGTTACAGTTTTCAAACAAATCATAGAAAATTACCACGACAAAATTGGTTGACAGTAGAGGATATAAATAGTATTCCAATAATTTAATTTGGTTGACAGATTAAACACCTATGGAATTTTTGAAAATATTTCGATAAGCTTTTTTCATAAGCTACTCAAAAACTAAAACAAAAAACTCATATAGAAGCATCATTTTAGTAAGACAATATGAGTTAGACAGCCCGAATTTATAGCAGTAGAACTATTGCTTTAATATATTGTTGTAATCAAAATCTTAAACCAACATGTTTCACTAAAGTTTGGGTTTTTACAAGGCATTATGTGCGCGTGTGAAGGTTGTGTTAGGTTGGTTTGACATAGCTAGAACGATTTAAAACTGCGCCCAGGGCCAGGGACAATGAAAAACAAGACGGAGAGAAACACCACAGACATGTCAAGCATCTTAAAATATTCAAATAAATTACACCATCCGTTTGGAGTCATTTTGAAAAGCAGCGTTGAGCTGACAACGAAAACGTGGCTTGGTAAGAAATAAGCCATCCCATTACCATCAGGGGTTAGTATTTATGCATCAGGCTGCTTTAACTTTGGCGGCCATATTCCAATGCATCATGATCATGTTTCAAGAGATAAAGATAGCTGGAAAAGGAAAACGAATGAAAGAATCTTGAGCACCGAGGGTATCTAAAGAGGGGAAGAAATTGGTTCGCTGTATCACTTCGGGCGTATAACAATGAGCAAGTATTTCAAGAGCCAACTTTTTTTTTGTTTTCCTTTCATTAGGAACGTCGTAGAAAGCACTGCGGAAACGTGTTAGAGTAAGATATTTGTGTCATGTGCTTCGGTTGCGTGCTGTTAAGATTGAGATAGTCAGAATTGCTGAGGCCCGGCTTACGAAAAGAAACAAGTATCATCCTCCAAGACACCTGGCAACTGTCATGTTATTTCTCGACAGCAACTAGACGCCATTTTGTGATGGTTGTATTGGTACAAGAGAAGAGTGTACACGTTTCAAGAGGCGTAGACTGCGAAAATGGGAAGAAAGGAAAGCAAAACTTAATGTTTTATATAGCCAAGATCATGATAATCTCGTATCTTCAGCTTTTATAATATCACAGTTTTGCTACAACGATGTTTAATGTTTAAGCGATGATGTCTTCTGGAACATTAACAATTTCAAAATGTATTTTCCGTTTCAGAATATTCCCAACCTTATTGGGCGCAATACCATTTTGGCTAGTGCTGCATACGGTATGTATGTAAAAAGTAATATTATTACCGTTTCATTTAAAAGCTATAAGATGAAGGTTGACCCGGCAATAATCCCACATACATATCAATCGGTAGCACACGATATTTCGAGACTAGCACGGGAATTTCAATGCTCCTGAATTCGTATCATTTTAAAAAGGCGTATAAGAAACTCATCAAGCCTAAGATATATTTGTTTAAGGTTTGTTATTAAATAACTTTCGTCACAAAGCAATGCAGTATGGCTGTTTGTAGTGAATAAAAAAACTTACAATGTTTCAAACTTTTTATAAGACACAAAGCCTTTGTAGTAAGTGTATATATACAAAAACGTAATGGATTTTTTATTTAATTTTTCAAAGCATACGTCCAAATGGCAGGAATTGAAATCAGTGAGATTTTAATAACGTTTTAAATGTATATAAATATGTACAACTGAACGGAAACTTTTTCGACACTTTCATGCATCATTTTTGAGATACTCGTGTGACAGTAAATGGTCAATAGGAGTTCGACTGTTTGTCGAGCTGCTTGAATTTTTTGAGGTTTTTCGCACGTCACTCACACTGTTTTGGGTAAAATCGTGGTTTGAAAAAAAAAATCCTTCACGGAAAAATGGTTTTTAGGGGCTACCATCCCACTTCTAGGCAGCAGTGAAATTGGTTCGTCATCCTTTTTATGCTTCTGTACCGTCTGCGCTTTGTCGGGCTTTCTTCCTTTGAGGACAAAGACGCCAAATAAACAATCGTTATAAAAGTTGGTGTTTAATGGCCGTGTAGGTCATACAACATAAAAATCAACACTCTCTCACTCACACACCGACACTGTTAGGGGCGAAATTGGCAGCACAACTACAAGTTGTGTAGTTTTTGGAGGACAGCAATATTTTGAGCCGCGAGTAGTTTAAACGATGTTATAAGTACGGTATTAATTGTGATTTTGCAATAAAACAATGAGCAGGAAAAAGTTGTCTCAAATTATCGATAGAGACTCAAAGCTGCTAGTTTTCTACCCAATTGAGCCCTCTCAAATGCTGCTTGGTGTTTGTAGAATCATATGGAATGTGCGTGCTTCCACCTATTCACAAACGATGTTCGTGTGTATGTCGCGAAGCTTAAGATGGCGTGGATGTTGTAGAAATTTTTTTTTAGAGGAGTGATCCGTTTTATGATGATTATTTTATGATTATTGCATTAATTATGGGGGTATGGAATAATGACTGAAACGTTTTGTGGCATTGATGTTCCTAGTGTGTTTTTTCTTCGCTGTGGCATGGTATATGTGAGACTATAAATTTATATTGCACTCTTTTGTTTTAACAGTGGATTTTATTGCTCTGAATGTCGTACGCGTGATTACATTTGTCTGAGCGCCACAGGTGATAGCGCAGAACGGAAGCATGTGTTGTGGTGATACAGTAGCATAAACACATAGGGTTTTTATAAAGTCAAATAATTTCACCTGCAACGCCAGAAACAGTCGATATTCGACCATAAAATAGTCGCGACTCGCATACGTAGTACAGTGTTCGGCCGAAAGATGTCGCGAGTGTGCCCGCTAGGTTTGGTTATGTTGGTGTATAGTACGATGCACTTGACTTGCGTAAAGATGTTTTCCCCCACTTTTTGACTGGTCACCAACACAGGCACAGACCATGTCTGTACATTGCGTATACGTACACGCAATAAGCAGACGAGAGTCGAAATACGCGAGAGCAAACGGGAAAGGTTTTTTCTTCTGTTTAACAATTGTATTTAAGGTATCGTGCGAGAGAGAATGCGAGTGGCGATATAGCCCTCTTTCAGTCGGCCAATGTTTCTGTTCACTCTGACGCTCGCGTTCAGGTGTTCTTTCCTTTTCGGGCTAGGAAGAAATCTTTGGATTGCGCAAGAGCGCCTTTATTTATCTCACACAGCAAAAGAAGCGCGTTTGCGGTGTGTTGTGCAAACACGCAAGTTCTATGATTTTGTTTTCAGTGTAAAGCTGAACTTCTTCAAGTTAAGACGAAAGTCGGGAAGTCGTAGCGCCACGCACACAAAGCACACACTGGCCTTGGGCGTCGTGGGAGTGTAGGAAACGAAACGTGACGCAGCAACGACGGCAAGAGCGTGTCGTGATAGCAAGGGTGGAAGAAAACCGTGTGCATCTGCTAAGGCAGACAAAAGGTTGTGAAGACAGATCGGTTCGTTTTAGTTTTTTGTGCGAGCGTGGCCGTGCATTTTGGGAACAGTGCGACAGACCAGTTTCAGGTTTGAAAAATCCGTTGGCTGATTGGTTACTTCATTAGCATACATACCAACGCGTGCGGTGAATGTACCAAAGTTATTGTAGATCTTGTACCCGTCTGCGGGGCGACAGTGACAGCGACAGTGTGAAGATTTGATGAATCGTTTTGACTCCCGCTTTGATGTTTTTGATCTCGCGAGTTAAGAAGAAATAAAGAGCGAAGCCGCAACGTTTTATTGGGGTTGATTCTCTTTATTAATAAATCAGTTCGATACAAAAGAAAAACGTGATCAACCGACACATCTCGCTAATTACTAAGAGGAAAAAAGTATCGTTTGTTGTTGGTGCATAAAAAGAACCAGAACTGTTAGCACCTATTACATCCACACACAACATAAGTGCTACGCAGTGTAATAAACAATAAAAATATAGTTTTGTGTTCTATTATGGAACTTCTGGTTGACAGCAAACATGCTAATGTGAAGTAGTTAATTACCATTTGTGTACGTGCCCGTTGCCGAACCCGAAAAAGTTCTATGCTGCTTTTATATTTTTACAATGCACTGAGAGCCATATCAACAATTAAAAATTGATTAGATTTGTGTGCTCTGTGCTCGGTTCAATGTGCTTGGTCAGAGTTTAAACGCATGGTGAGCAATTGTCTTTCTGGCAGAGTGTTAAACAGCAAAAAGTTTACAGTGAAATTTGTTGTAACACAAAGTATCGTAGGTTTAGGAGCTTCTCGTGTAATGTCTCGAAAAATCGTGTAGCGCATAAAATAACATTAAAACATCTTTGTTGAGCGATTGAGAATAACACTGTTCTATTGCATTATTGCATTTAGTGCGTCTAAGTGTATTTGGATTATTGAAAGTGTGGTTGTGCCAAATCATAGGGCGTCTTTGTTTATCATATTTTTATTGGTTGTACTGTTTTGCAAAAAAACGCAAAAATTACGATCACACTGCTGAACCACCACCATCCGCATCACTCCTCTGACCTGGCGTGCGCAATATACCACGATCCCCACGATGTCACGGCAGGGTCGCACGCTGCTGCCGGGGCCTGGTGGGGGCAGCATTCCCATCCGATGCACACGGTCGGAGCGGCTATGTATGGCGAGGATACAACAGGGCAAACTGGTGTCAACAGCCGCAGCCCTCCAGCCTCTATGCACAACTCTGCAAGCCACAATAATGCTGCCAGCCACATTGTACAACAACAGCAGCAGCAACAGCAGCAACAACAGCAACAGCAGCAAGTGGCTGCAGCTGCAGCCGCAGCCGCAGCCGCGGCAGTGGCTCAACAACAGCAGGTGCAGTCCCAGGCTACAGCACCTCCACAGACACAGAATACTTCTTCATCGAATACGTCTCAGCAGCAGAGTAGTACTGGATCAGTGGTATCCACAGCCACACAAATTGTTCCTCCATCCGCAGCCAGTGAATCACCGGGAAGCGTAAGCTCCCAACCATCAGGTAAATACGACATAACCAGGACGTATAGTTTCTGTGCAGATAGTTCATAAAACATGAGCAATTATTTATTTGAAACAAAAACATACATGCATTGTCGGGATTTTTTTACATCGTTTATTTTTATTTAGATATTCAAGTCGCTTTAAAAAACACCGCATCAATGCATGTATTAACTTTTGTTAAACATTTTATGTATGGGTCAAGTTTCGTGTACACTTAAATTGAGTTATTTTGTTTTGTTTTGTTCTTTTTTTATGGTTTACTGTTTTCGATTCCTGAACATACCTACTTCGCAAAAACGTGTAACCATTAATGATAGGTCCTATTCATATACCAGCTAAACGTCCAGCGTTTGATACGGATTCCCGGTTGAGGCACTCGTACCCATGGGGCAACGAATCGGCGGCTGATTACGCTTACCATGCACAGTATCCACCGTATGCGCTGGCGACTGATATCAAACCAATGTACTACCCAAGCTACCCAACCGATGCCAATTTTCAGCCTGTAAGTGTTGTGCATGTTTAATATCTTTGTTAATTTACGGAGTGTTGAATGACTAATCTCTATTTGCTGATGTGTTGATTGTTCCGTTACAGCACCCATATTATCCCAAATACGAGCCGGATGCGTACATAGCTGCATCTACTGAACGATCACGAGGAGTCACAGGTGATCCACCTTCCTTGCAGTCTAGTTACGAGTCTTACAACTCATCTGGGTTGAGATCGTATTCAAGTGAAACATATCCTAATCCAGGTACGTATTGCAAACCTTTACTATGTTCTGAGTAAAATAAGTTAAAATTCGAAAAAGGCAAATCACCTTGTAGGTTATGTGGGTAAAAATATTATTTCGTATTCTGTTAATGTCTCCCGGCACGTATTCAGTAGTTGGGTGGTGTTTCATGACTTGGCACATTTTCAGTGGTTGGGAAAAGTTTGTGCAAAGTCTGTCTGCACCCAACACTTCAATTGTGATAGCCATATTAAGCATTGATTTCCAAATGCTTGATAACAAATCTTAATCGCCAAATCATATTTCGGGGTAAAAGAGAAATGAAGCTTCGCCGGACACATTGCGAAGAAGATATTGTTCAGTGGCTTGACATTTCGCACAGTTGGTTGTCGGTGGGTTAGCGACTCAGCCTGTCAATAGCATTTTCTTTCATTTTTTTTCATCTGATATGGGATATCATGTGGGATATGGGATATGATAGGATCTGCAAAACGTGTAATTATTAAAAATCAACTGTAGAGTTGCCGAGGGGGCCACAATAGAGCTGAATGACAAAGCAATTTTAGGCATGTTTTGATCCAAAAGAATTATATTCTTTATTATTCTTTGATCGATTTTTTACAGAAATCAAATCTTTGATTTATGTAAGACCAGTTTTGACCTAATAAAATGAATAGGTCAAATAATAGTCTTTGATTGATATAACAATTTGTATTTTTACTTATATAAACAAAATGTTCAAAAACATATTTGCTCAACATTTTCCTTAATTGGATAATGTATCATTTTTATATACTTAAATAAAATTTATGTCAGTGGTTCAATGAACTAAGAGAGAATGCAATGTCTTTACTCACTTCACGGAAAGCTTCACCGTTTTACAAAAGACTTGCGCATTTGAGACGCGCCTTGCTCCTCGAGGCGGTAGTATACAAAACAGAACAAAAATATTACATCGATATATTTTGAGAATTACTTTAACATGTTTATGAATTTACATCAGCAATATAGCAGTCGAACAAAGGAATTGGCATAAAACGCAAAAAAATTGAGCATCGGAACAGCAGATATCTTGTAAACTTCTTCAATGACAGGCAAAATAGAGCGAGAAAAGAGAAATAGAGAGTGAGAGAGAACATATTCTATCCTCAGCCTTAGTCAAGAGAATGAGAGCGTAGTGACGCTTGGCTGATTCTTTAACGTGCTCGTAGGAATGGTTTTGAAGGCAGCCATCGATCTTCACACGAGAAACATGAACATTTCATGGAATGTAAGAGTGTGAGCAAGCTTAATAGAAACTCTTTTATAAACTCGGCAAGCATCTATCAAGGAAACATTGTGCTCTATATAAACAGATGAACTAGTGAGACTGGCAGATGTTTTTGTTTACCGTATAGCTTGTAAACCATTTCACCAATCACGCCTGCCGATGAAGTACAAGATCATACCTTTTGTTTACATTCAGTGGAAAAGCACCTATAGAAACCTTCAGTGCCATGTGCTATAAACTCTAGTTAAGACAAACTTCCCCTTTCTTTAACGTTACTACGTATAGTATGGACCGATGTGAAGGCAATCATTTCCTTCCGTATTTATTTGTCTTACCAGCTGCATGTGCTTCCGCATTGTTTAAAAATTTTCGGAACTGAATGTGTTGCAAACTAAAAAGTTTTTATTCCAGCTATTATTTAGTGTTAAAATCAGTGGTTTTAAAGAAAGACAGATGAGTGAGCAAACACAACTCAAACTAAATGGCGGCGTGGAGAACTCAATCGCCCGGCAATTGGCAGCAGACTAAAAATTGTCGAAAACAGTTAGTTTGACTCTGAATAGTGTTACTAAATGAAACTAGAAATTGCTAAAGTAACAAAAAATATTGATATCAGAAATGGCGTCCTATCGAGCTTACAAAACTATCGTCGTCATGATGGAGCGATGAGACTGTGAGACACAGAAGAAACTTCCTCACACCGCTTACGACATACATTATTGATTGATTTTTGAGAAATTCTCAGGGTAGCCTTTAGGTAGAGGCTTCAACCTCTTTCTCGGTTATGGCCTTCATATATGTTGGTTTTACAGTCTTCGTTTGATTTCATTGATTGATTGTAATGATTTTACAAGTTTGATTCAGCTTCTCATTGTTTGTTAACTCTTTTAGCTGATTTAAAAGTAGAACAATTAAAAGATGAACTAAAGTATTGATGCAAAAAATATTATGATTTGACAAAGTACATCTTTAGAATATAACAAACAATAACTTTTGCTTTAAAAATTATTTATGAAGTTTGAATAAATTTAAAGAAAAATTACAACAAAAAGTAAAACTCTTCAGGTGTAGCAAGTATGACATTTTTAGTCAGTATTTATAATATTTATGTTATTATCGCTGGTTACAAAGTCGTCGTAAATGATTTGCATTTAAGCGTTTAATTGACGGTCAATATAGTCGTAATTGGCTTTGAAACAAGGTACGAACAGAGTATTAAAATAAATGGTTTAACCCGTAAAATAAGCTATAAAACTAGGAGCATTTAGAAATTGTTTAGGAGATAGTTAATAGTTTAGGAGCATTTAGATATTGGTTACTTTGTCAATACAGCACACTAATGGTAGCGATAATGGTGATGATTATGATGGTGTTACTTTTTATACGTTGTAACGACAAATGTTCACCAACCAAGTTGTATTTAGGTAAGAGCAGTGACTAAGTCAACGTTGTACGGATAAAAAGTTAATTTCTTTGAATATGTCTTCAACACGTCACCAAAATATCAGCATCATTGAACTAATTTTCGTATAGAGGGTACTAGAGAAATATCTAGAAAAAAAATAGTAGTGTAGTAGTTTATTGTAATAGATGTTAAATGCAGTGCTTAACATACATGCTAAGCTTGTTCTTCGTACTCAAAAGTGTCTGTCCGTCAAGCGTTTGCAGAATTGTAGTGACCCTTAGCACATTGAAGAATCGGGGTAATTTATCAATAAATCAGTGAATCAGTTTATGGTCAGATAACCAGTGAGAGGATTTTATGTTCTAACTCTTGGGGCTCTTTGTTCTACAGACGCTTAGATTACGTACTGCTTGAATCGCTAATACCGGTATGCTAGATGAGAAAAAAGATGTCATCTAGGTGTAATCAGTTTTTTAACAACACATTAACAACTCTTGCAATGTTATGGATGTGTCAATACATTTTGAACACGGCTACCTGTATCCATCGACCGGTAGTAGTAATTCATTCGAAATAACTTAATTAGATAAACACTGTAATAAAATGTAATGTGATGTGTTAATAGACCAATATCAGATAATTATTGGCAATAAACTGAACAGGGGTGCAATAAAATGTGTTAAGAAGTTGATTATACAACTATGAAGAAATTAGATCTCATAAAAAACACCATAAATTGGAGGCCCTTAAAAAGCGATTCATAATTATTTTTCATTTTATATTCTTCAATAATCATTCAAATGGCTGTTTCAAGCCTATTAAGTTTATTGAACGGTGTATGAGATAACATATGCATTGACACCTGTATTCGGGCAGCGTGTGAATGACGCAATTTAGAATGCTGACCGCTGACTGTTCTGGCAATGTATAGGTTTAACCCCTGGATGTTGTTTCATACATTAAGCTATACTTTTACTAGGCAAGGGTCGACGAATCATAAAAGACATAAAACCAAGTAGCATGTATTTTACAGCTGATCGAGGTAAGTTGATCGAGGTATGCAATGATCGAATAACCGTGCAACCTATTCGTTACGTTTGTCATCATCAAGCCATACATTTTTACCTGTAAGACAACGATCTTTGGAAGCGATTGTAATTTTTTATCTTTTGGGAAAAAATTGAACTGAATGAACACATTTTTACTGTTAAGTTGCATATTGCTCTTTCTTGTTAATGAATTAATGTTCTATAATTAACATAGCCCTGGGCCGCTCGGTGGTCTAGTAGTAACGGCGTCGGGCTATCAAAAGGCCTGTCGTAGGTTCGAATCTCATTCGGTTCACTACCGCCCCCCATACACAGCATTGACTATCCTGCTATGGGTACACTAAATCACAATCTCCCATACGCAGGATTAACAATCTTGATATTGATGGGTACATTCGGTCAAAGAAAGAGCCAAAGTACATTAGTGCTCTGGTTAGGCCTTGACCCTACTGGGTTGTTGCGCCACTCAAGAAGAAGAAGAATTAACATAGATCGCAAACAAACATTAACATAGATTAGCATTTTGAAGTACGGATGATCATCTTTAAAAGTTATTGTATGTTTCACCTGGAAATTGTTTCATCATGAAGTTCATTGAACATTGATACGAATTTTTATTTATTCTACTTGCTTGGCACAACAACCCTTGTAGGGTCTACGCCTACCAGATCACTAATGTGTTTGGCTTTTTCTGTGATTTATTGTACCCCAAGATTGTTACTCCTGCGTTCGGGGAGCTCTAGCTTAGAGTACCCAGCAGCAGGATAGTCAATTCTGCGTATAGGGACGGCAGCAGACCGAGGGAGATTTAATACAAAAACCCTTATGTGAGGTCTACACCATTATAGCTTGGGCTACCGTTGACATCCAGGTAGAATTATATGTAGCTAAGAATCCTTTGAGAGGGATCATTAGACAGCCCACAATTTTACCCAAGAAAAGGACTGAAGAATTTTTACAACGATCTCCCGTATGACGAGAAATTTGCTGATGTAGTTGTTCATGAATGTGGCGAGGTACTCAGGGTAGGAGGCACAACTTTGGTAGAATATTTATTCGTACCTCCTCATTATAAACAGACTACTCTGCTTATGGGTACACCAAGACTCAGATAGCTAAACTCATAAGAGGTTTAGCTTTGGCCTCGCATAAGACGCTTTGATGTTGACAAAGAATGGTTGTTGCGCCAAATTAAAAAAAAAAATAGGAAAATAATTAGGATAATAATTGTTATACACTTGTAAAAAGAAAAAGTTTTTCTGGAATTGTGTAAATCTTTTCACTACTTAATAGTACGTTGCTACGGTACTACGGAATGTAACTACGGTACCGGTTTACACGCGGCGATACCATACATTCTAAGTGCAATTTTACTAATTATAAAACATTTTAACAACATTCCACTAACAAACTTTGAACATTTGGAATTGAACGCTTATTTTGGACCATTGATGTCAAGTGACTTTAAATGTGTATATCGGCGAGGTTGATGGTTGACGATTTAACACGAAAATATTGCGTTATTATGCTCAATTGATATTTGGTGTAAAAAGGTAATGACAGGTATTGAAAAACAATGTGACCTTAACGTTCTTATAGCGTGAAGGTAAAAAAAAGCATGATGAAAGCCGATAACTCTCTTTGGCCAGGTGCATACACGAGCTTAATTGGAAAATAAGGAGTAGGGGCTTTCTGTGCCTTTGACACTTATAAAAGGAGCATTCCCTAGTATGTAGACTGGATGAATCTTTAAATTAAACAAATATTAAAATGAACATTGACCTTTCATTTCATTGAAATGAACATTTTCATTAAAATTTACTCGGAAAATCAGTTTGATCAAAGAGAACGCATATTACCAAGGGTTTAAATCTCTTTTAAAAAAGAGAAACTCAAAAGTTATTTTTCAATTTGTTACCAAAAACTTGACGAACATATTCTAATTGCATGAACTGATAAGTAGCTGAAGAAATTATTATTCTTTTCCATTCCATGATCGCAAAAGCAAGCAAGAAAATTCATGAAAGAAAAAGCTAGAAAACCTTGGCTATGTATTATGTCATAACTTCTTCTTCTTCTTGGGTGGCACAACAACTCAGTAAGGTGAAGGCATAATCAAAGCACTAATGTGCTTTGACTCTTTCTGTGACTGCGTGTATCCAATCATAGCAAGATTGTTAATCCTGCGTACTTGGAGGGCCTTGATTTAGTGTACCCATAGCAGGATAGTCGCAGCGGTCCGAATGGGATTCGATGGAACGTCTGGCCTGATCGTGTGAAACAGGCCTATCACGCTACCCATCGGACCACCGAGCCGCTCGAAATCATACCCAATGTCATAACTAATTTGGTTTATTTAAACTAAAAGCCTTCCTTTGACATGTAACTCAAGAATATTCAGTTAAATTCTGAAAACCGTACGTCATTTTCATTTTCCGGTTCTTCTTCTTGTGGGTTTTTAATAACGACTTCCTTGGTCCTTTCTGGCCTACGAGAAATATTGATACCACGTAGGTTGATAATCAGTTCATACTAAGCTCCGATGGAATATGAACACCAGTCTTGTTGCTTGCTCTGCATTTGCCTCCACCACCTAACTATACCTAACACCTAACTATACCTAATACCTAACTAATGCAACCTTTTTCCTAACCCTTGTATGTTTATTAGTTTATTCGTGTTTTTTTTTGTCTTACAGCCTTACTGTTTACGGGAATATTAGTAGTTGTGTGAGTTTTGTTAAGTTTTTTTGCACTTTGTAATGAGAAAAAGAAGAAACAATAATCAATTACAAAATCTGTTGCAAATTTGTTTTTAAATGTTGCGTGTATTATTTTTAATGAGCAGGTAATATGTCACGTTTTTTAAGGACGGTGACGTCTTTTAATTATATTTTTGTCATTGTCGTGATGTCCGAGTCAACATGGACACTCCATGGACAGTTGCGTTGAAGATAAGCATTAAGGCCATAGTGGTTTTATATAAGTCTCAACATAACTTCAATAAACGATCATCCTACCAGTCTTCTAATCCAAGGGATTCGTAAACCTTATTGTTGGTAATATAGAGCAGCAAAAGGCCTACCTCTCCGTTTATGTAAATTAATATACTGCTAAGGCTAAGTATGAGGAATTCTTACATGGGAGGAATCTTGATTAGTTATTTTTACAAGTTTCTCGACATTCACGTTAGAGAGAAAATTCAAAACCAAATTCAAGCAGATTTTTTGCAATCTATAACAAACAAATGGTCCTTGAAGCACATAGTATTACCACATTTAACATTATTTATTACCACATTTTCGGCACGATTTTTTTCTGACATATTATTTACTTTACTTACCATAGTTACCGTAAGCAACTCCTCCAAAATTGTACGAACCCAAAAATATTTCTGAACCTTATGCTTTGAAATGCCGGAGAAAAATTCGTCGGATTTGGACTATATCCACCTTTGTCCATGCACGATATATTCTCATCTCGATTCATTGCAACAGACTCTTTGAGCTGATATACTTATTCAGATAGAGGGAGAGATAGAGATAGAGGGAGTGAGTTAGAGAGAGAGACAGTTAGTGTGTAATTGTATTGTAGAGAGAGAGACAGTTAGAATTGTATTGTATTGGCAACTGAACAGTTTTGCTGACATGTTTAAGCTGATATATTACCTGGCTACGAGTGTTCGTAACTAGGGATTAGTTAGGTTAGGGTTATGATGTAAGATTTACTTAGTATATTCGTAGAGGCAAACAAATGCTGTAAACATATAACTCCATAGAGTCAACATATAACATATCAAGAAAGGAAAGGATGGTGTATGCTTGGAACTGATGAAGATATGCCTCTTACAAGAGCGACGTATTTTCAGTCATAATTGGACAGGCTTTCCATATTTCCAGGCTTTAATCCATTCAAAGATCGGCTGATCCCCCGTTCAGTGTTGTAATGTTTCATTTTTTCGGACCAAATATTTGTTTTGTATATATAACCATAAGTTTTTATTATTCGTCTGGACTTCATTGTCTACAGATTGAAAATAAATAATAATAATAATAATATGCATGGCTGACTATTACGCCATGGGTAGTCCAAATTAAAAAAACTAAAAGCGGTTTAGTGCCTTGGTAGGTCGTAACTGGTAATGGTTGTTGAGCCAAACAAGTAGAAGAAGAACACAAATTGTATAGAATGAAAACTAATAGGAAAAAGAAACCCGAGCTGAAAACTGAAGTAGTAGGACTTGGAATATTATTATTCATTCAATTTACATGGTTCATCATTCTTCAACAATTTTAAACATCCATGATTGTGAAAAGTGAACTGTTTAACCCTTTGTTCTAAGATTTACACGATACGATAAAAAATCAATATCCCGTTGATGTGTACAGCACATATGATTTGATGTTTTATGTTTGCATATAACATGTAAAGGAAAAAAACATCATATACAACAAGCTTGCATTATGAGATGTATAAAATGGTTATGAAAGTCTGTAGTTTAATACCAAAAAGTGGGGATATATTGAAAGGGTCTCTCGTAATGTATCTATTCCTTACAAATTCTTTTAACACTAGAGCTCAGGTAGCACTAGAGCTCAGGTAATTTTGACTGGGAACGCTTAGCTATAAAAAAGATTTATTCAATTGATTTTCCTGCGTTAGCTAAAACAGAATAAAACAAACTAGTCTATTGAAATGTTTTGTTAAATAGATACCATTTGTATTAATAGAAACGGTTAAACGCTTGGTAGTTTTAGTATTATACAATTCATTATTAGTTATCCATTATATGCTGCAAAGCACGAGGTATATAATACAAAAAATATATTGCAAAAATGTTGATAACTATCAAAATCATTTAAATGTGTAGAAACTGACAAAAAATTGCAATAACCGTCGTCAGTCAAGCCCAATCCAGAGCACTAGTCGAATAGCCATTACTATCCACGGGGTGAGTTTCTGGATTGGAAACGCCGGCGCTCTTAAGAGTCCAATACGAATGCAACTCGAACCCATACCATACTATCAATAATTATAGCCTTTCAAGGAACAATACTGATTGGTCACCTATTTCCTTGATAAATGTATAAATTATGAGAATCCTGCTTGGGTAACACAACAGCCCTTGTAGAGCCAAAGCTAACCAAAGCACTTATGTGCTATGGCTTTTTTCAGTGACTGTGTGTAGCAGTCCGAATGAGTTTCAATGTAAAGTTATGCGACGTTATGACAGGCCTACACCGTTAGCACTTTAGACCACCGAACTAGCCCGGGTACGAGAATTACTTTATTTAAAAAAAAAACTCTGTGGGTTTTCATGAAGGTACTTCTGAGCAATTAGATAATTGCTCAACTCATTTAAACAATGTAAGGTTGCTCTTAGCATATTTGTAAAACGAAACATAAAACATATTAAAGTACTTAGGTATAATCGATCCCTCACATTCGTTACAACTTTGTAGGCACAGTTTAGTATATAACACACTGAACTTTGTTGTTTGGTTAATTTAAGATGTTTCTATTTTGTATTTTATATATTTACAGGTTCCAGTTTATCGGTGGGTGTTAGTGGTGTTGGTTCATGTACGCCATCCAATCCGCTTGAATGGACCGGCAATGTTACTGTGAGGAAGAAACGAAAGCCATACTCTAAATTCCAGACATTGGAATTGGAAAAAGAATTTCTGTTTAATGCGTACGTATCGAAACAGAAACGTTGGGAGCTGGCTCGCAATCTTAACCTAACTGAACGACAGGTACGTTGAGGATTGTTTTCAATGTACGATGAACGGTTCTCTTTATTGAATATGATTGTTTCTTCTTTGGGCAGGTAAAAATTTGGTTTCAAAACCGACGAATGAAAAACAAGAAAAACAGTCAGCGCCAATCAGCGCAAGCAAATAGCAGCAGTAGCAACAACAGTTCCAGTCACAGCCATTCCCAACCGCACGGTCATCACAACTCTCATCATATAAGTCTAGGTCTGGGAATGTCAACCTTACATAGCTCCAAGATGCATCAGTGACCTTTAGAGCAACAATCGCACCAATCGGAATCACACTCATTGCTTAATCAGCAACAACCCCAACCAACTCTTCAGGAATCCCAATTGCATCATTCTCATACGACAACCATGCATGACCAAGCACAGCAACAGGCACAGACACTACCGCTACATGCTCTGCATTCCGATTTGATTCATCAACCACTTCATCAATCCAATGAAGACCAGATGAAGCAGGAGCTTTGTGACACACCTACCGCGCCAATGTGCAATCACTTTCCTCATCCACATCTGGTAAACTATCATCAGCAACATTGAATTAAAATGAACCGAAAAGCTGCTAATGGCTCTTTTTGTAGCGATCACGCGATTGCCGTGATGGCAAATATAATACGTAAATAGAGCGAATTTGAAGAAGGATAGGAAAACGAACAGATGTTTCGGAAAGTCGCCAATAATAGCCAGATTGTGCATCACGTTGCATGGAAAAAACTGGGCGAACCACGTAAGGGCATCCACCGAACACAGTTTGTTTATAATAAGCACGACAGTATGAGAAGTGTTCGTTAGGAATATTTTGGAGACTGTGAAGCATTTTTGGGACAGTTGTAAATAAACATATTTATAAGCTATCCAGTCAGTGAGAAAAGTCCAAAATTTAAGACCGTGAATGGATTATTTAAGATAAGGGAAAAGGGTGTACTGCGTAATTTTCAACGAATAATATGGAATATTGTGAAGAATTGCTAATGTACTAGCTAAGATAGGGTAAGGATGATTGAATGAAGAGCACTGCTTTGTGGAATAATAGGGTTACGCTGTGGCTCGTTTCGACGTACTAGAGAAAATGAAAAGTGTAGAAGAAAACGGTAGTTCATAAAATAATACAAATATTTAAAATCAAACTTTTTCTTTAAGTTACTTAAGCTGCATGAAAGAGATGAAAATCGATGAAAGGGAGTAGAAAAAGTAAATGATGTAAGTTCATCTCAATGATAACTTAACTTAAACTATATGCATAAGAGGCGATAGAGGTGCAATGGATGAAATACAAAAGAACTTATACATAAAATAACAAACATTAGTAATATTTTAACAGTATTTCAAACTTTCTCTCTACCGAAATAAATCTCACTTATCATCAAAATATGTTATTTTCGCTTTACAGAATCCCGAAAATGAAAAAAAAGAAACAGACCTGGAAACCAATCAAGAATAATTAGTGTGTGTTTGGGCAAACAAGATATCGGGAATGCCCAGATTTGAGATGTGGAAAGAATACATCCAGGAAAATAATTGTATAATGAGCAAAGAAGACAGCAAAAATAAACCCGACTGAATTTCATGTGATTGGTATAATTTTAATCGATAAGAATTTGTTGTTTCACCAATCTTTTTGTTTCATTGGTTATTTTATGCAAATGTGGTTTAGTTCAGGTGATTTGTGTCTCTGAAATTTCATAAAATATATAAATAATTAAATTATACACCCTCAATTCATGGCTCTGGGAGTCAAACAGAATTTGTTAATGGTTTTACATTTCTGTAAACTAAGAAGCGTATTTGTACGGTTGTGTGAATCACGAAAACATGAAACAATATTTTATATTCCGGTGTAAATTTATGGCAATCTTTCGATGAACATATAGTTAATTATGACAAAGTAATGAATAAATTGTCATCAGTTTAATTGTTTGAATATTTTTACTTTGTTTTCATTTTTTAAGTTGCAAAATAATTGTCAACAGAATAGGATCAAGATCTGCCTACGATAATTA
>KB672198.1:282587-389852 GCA_000349105.1 Anopheles epiroticus | reverse complement strand
GCCCGCCAATGAAATGAGTTTGACACATCTGCTATACATCAACAATAACAACAAAATAAACTGTACTCAAAAGCAATACGCCAAATATTTTAAAATAATGTATGGAAGATTGTCGTACCTGTTCGTCTGATACTGTTCAAGAGTTTTTTTTTATTAGTGCTGTGGGAATGGTTTCCCTTTCTAGTCATGTGACGTTGATGTGTAGCTGTATATGGTGATTTCGAACCGGACAAGTCGCGTCTTGCATTCTTCGATCGTTTCCGTCCAGTGTGTTCTATCTTGTTGTTGCTTTCAACAATGAACCATAAACATGAAAACATAATTGTTAAAATAAAATAAAAGGTAAGCATAGCAGAGTTACACATTTCTTGCTAGTATAACAATATAAGAACAGGCAGTAAGGGCAGTAATCGTGCGAAGGGTTCTCTCCGTTCCTTCTTATGGTGATAAATTGGGATGACATTCCAAACGCTTTCTTATGTATAATTTTTTTACACTTTAGTTTTTTGTTTTGCTTTTTATACTAAAATGAAAATGAAATTTTGAATTTGAAATATGGAGTATGCTAACTTATATTTTTTCCAAAAAATTAAGGGGCAATGCGGCTAAGCCATTCTTTCTTAATAAAGAATTGTTTAAAAATCGCTTTACCTTGAGCAAACATATAAAATCCTTGATAAATTTGTTTCGAAAATATCATTTTGTTAATGATCAGCTACATCCATCACTCACACAAGACACTCAAATGGGAATATTTTAAAATATTATCATTAATATTATAAATATTTAAGAATTTTTATTTGCAACATATGATTATTACTATTTGGGTTGTTTTAAAGAGTTAAAAAGTTAGAAGTTGAACATAATTATTCTTCAGTTTTCATTACAGCATAATTACCATCACAAATAATAAATTAAAGCGAATATCTGTTGGGTGTTTAATATCAGACCAGCGAAGTTCAAAGTTATTTGCACTATGTTTTAGTAAATTACGCATTGTGGAAGAGATGCTGTTGGTGCTTCAAAAACTATTTATGTTTTTTTCTAACGATTTTTAACAAGTAAAAAAAAGCTTCAAAGCGTCCAGAAGAGATACATAGAGATAGAAAAGGGTAGTTGATTATTGCCCACACATTGTTTATTTTAATTTTCACTAATTGTTTTTATAGATAAATTTTTGATCATTTCATATTGGAAGAAAATAGTGAGATTAAATATTGGAAGAGACCTGATTTTAAGGCATGATTGCGATCGATCGACGTGAGAAAACTATGAGAAGTAGAAACTTTTCATAAAAACCATGTTAATTTAAGTTTTTATAGCCTATTATCTTTCATGTTATGTCATATTATTATATCATATTATTCATATTATATACTAAAAAAAAATCAAATTCTTTATAGCAAAAACATCAATATTTTTTTAACATGTGTAAGATAGTTTCCACATAAAACGTTATTAACTTTTCTAAAACAAATGAAGCGCTGATAGTAGCTTTCCCACAACTGACTTCAAAATTCCAGAGCTGAGTTGAACAATTCTCCTTACTGTTTGAAGGGTTAACGCATACTGTTTGAACAAATTTGAATTTATTTTATTTATTTCAAAACCCTGTGATTTATTATATATGTATTGGAATCTGAACGACAAGCATTAGTAACATTTTTCAGAGTGACGAACATAATTAAAAGATTAATTTAAACAAACATAATACACTCACCTCATACCAAGTTCTCCGTTTATCAAAATTTTCATATCGCAAACCACACTTGTAAATTTATGGCTATTTACGGGAAATCTATAAATATCTCATGTAACGAAAAAAAATCAAACTCTGTGAAATACTTTGTTCCTGATTGTATTGCTTTCGGAATCAAAGTGGATTAGCGTACTCGATTAACAAAAAATGACTATTTTACTCTCAAAGTGAAAGATCTTGGTGTATTTCTCGACTCGCGGCTTTCATTTAAGGACCAGCTTGACCATGTCGTAGTTAACAGCAGTAGGATGCTTGAACTTGTTATCAATATGACACGAGAACTGAACGACATTTCTTGCACCAAGTGATAATATTGTTCGTCATAAGGTTGGAATATGGAAGCATTGTGTAGTGGCAAACTGCTGCACAGCCCTTTTCGCGTTTGGAGTTCATACAGCGCAAAATCACGCAGTTTGCACTGCGCTTTTGGGACCGGAGGCTACCACACCTCGATTACCACACCCGATGTTTGCTTCTTGGGCTGCCTACCTTAGACAAGTTGTTGTTGTTGGTAGGGTTTATAGAGGCTTTGGCTTTTTATAAAGTTCTTTCGCCTCTTACCTTAGACGAGCAATTACGCCAAGCCAGGTTCTTGTTTTTCGTGGAACTCCTCAACGGCCGATCTGAGTCTCCGTCTTTACTGTCTGATATTAATTTAAATGTGCCTGCCAGATCAGTCTGGGCTCCTGCAATACTGACCGTCCCCGCTCGAAGAACAGCGTTTGGTTCATGTGACTCGTTCCTGCGCATGTTTAGAGCGTTCAATGCTGCCTGTTATGGTTTTGAGTCGAGTAACAGTGTATGGAATTTTGTATTGTATCGTATGTTTGTAACATGTATGTTTCGTAAAAACTTGTAATATTTAAAACGGGATCGCGAGGGCACATAGGTATATCGATCGAACAATAAACATACACATAACTGGAACGGATGAAGTTCATTATGTGAGGGTCCACTGCATTTAGCCTACACCGTTGAAACATGTTTTATGCTGTTTGTAGGGATATAGCGTCTTTGGCATTTCAGTACAGTGTAATGCCATTAGGGTACAGCAAGAATCCAACATCACATAAAACAAACGTTCAACGTTCATAAATAACAGAAAAAAGAGGTGATCGAAGTTTGCTATCCTGTGGTACGTCTAAAGTACAGTAGAAAACATTGAAAAACAAATCGTTTTGTACCTTTTAGGAATGTACCTTGAAATTGTACCTTGAAGGATAGGTAAAATTAATGTGTGCAACCTCTGTCATCACATCAAATCAAATTGCTATAGGGTGCTTCATGAATCTATAATCCAAGAATCCAAGAAGAAACTTGCTTGACAAACTTTGGAAAACAATAGTTACACAGCAATAGCAAATAACGGATAGAATAATCATGTTTAGTTTGAAGTCAGAGAGCACCTGTAAAACATGAAAGAAATTTGTTGACAGAATAAAGGTTTAATGCTGTATCATGCTACTGATTGATTGATTGATTGATTGAATTTGTATTTGTATTTATTATTAATTTGATGTATTTATTTATTTGTCGACCATTCAAGGTGCAAATAACGGATGCAGTGCAAAAACGTTTGACGCCAAAAAATAGGCTCAAAGTGATCACAAACAACACAAAATTCCTGATACATAACGAAAAATGCATTAGAGAAACGAAAACGGGTACGTATTCCTCTGTGCCCGGAGCGATCTTGGCACAATGTACAGATTTAACCTGGATTGTAGCGAGCCAATCCGGTGATCGAGAAGCCTCGCCACGCATAGACTGAGTGCATTCGAGCTTCAGTAGCGTGCATCGACCGTTATAGTTAACTTGCGGTTTCCTGGAGCTCAGATTGTTAAATTTAAAATAAGAGATAAGGTGTCTGCCAAATTATCAGAGATGAAGTGTCTGTTAAAAATGCTGTCATATCGCTGCTTCTTGGTTGCCAAATGACTGTATAATTTTGACTGACACTTTCCTAGCTATCCTGTTGAAAATGAATGTCACCAATTTCCTCTTCTTCAATTGTAGTGTACAAACAATCGCTATGGCCATATACCTCTTACCGAACACTGTGGACCTCCCACCTTCTTCATTTTCAGTTAACACGTTGGTGAATTGATGTTGATGATTGCTCACGCAAACTCTGCGGAACAGTAGCGATATTTTCGGCTGTAGGCAAGGTTTTTGGCTTTTCGCTTGTTGATCTTCAACCACCATGCTAGCTTCTTTAAGTTTTTTTTTAATAAGTAACGGTAACAAATACCCGGCTCGGTAGTTTAGAGGTAACGGCATGAGCTTGTTCTAAGGTCTAAGGTCTTGTTATAAGTCTAAGGTTGTGTTGAATTATATTACAATTGCTGCTTTCCTCAAACGATGGTTCGACAATGGCAGACCATTTGTAATTTAATTTAAATTTCTTGCTTGATACATTTCATATCTCTAACATACTTTTGTGTTTTCAAAGGATACAAGCATATACTTAAAAGTATCTTGAAAATTTAGCTCTCAGCAAAAGTAAAAGTGTTTAGTATTAAATGTTAGGAAACAGAAGATATCCTGATTCAATCTCAAATGATAACATTGGAAATTTCACGAATTGAGCTTAGGGCGATTATCGAAGAATAAACAGAATTATGATTTGCGAAAGCGTTGTAATCGATTTTTTATTTATTGTCTTGTATTGATTTTTTACGTATTGTCTTCATATACTTGCATGTTTCGATATGTAGCCATTTTCATTAAATAGGGATAAACCTTGCCGAAATAACAAAAATAACAAAATGAAAGCTATAACATATATCTTGTTTTATGCCAAAATTTATAATTTATTAATCATTAAAACAAAGTTTTCTTTATCTATGCTAAGAATTTTTAAATTTGATAAATATTGAAACCGACGGGAAAATGACTTAAAGGCAAAAAACTTCTACACCAAACATCCATGAACCATATAAACTATGCTTTTAAATGATCAGTTGTTTGAGAATAGCTTAAAGAAATTTAAGATTTTTAATTGCTTGGCTATTAAGTTGTGGAGGAATTCGCTAAAACTTAAAACCAGACGCTAAATAAATAATCATTTAAAAATACAACAAACAACATTCAGCTATACTGCTTGGCCGTTTCTTCAAACTATCAAAAAAAAAGCTAAATGAATTTTGCTTTTCCTTTTCATTAATTATATCATTTCAAACGATGGCATAGAGATACGTGAGCCCAATTAAAACAACCCGACTAGTTGCTTTGGATGTTGATATCTTTATTAATTTCTTATGTATTGTCTTCCATTCCAATTTTCTACATCTACTTTTAAACTTTCTTCCAGAGGGTTCTATACCCTTATATATTGTTGTTTGCTAATGGAATGCTCTGACACTCCCCCTTGTTCAAAAGAACAAGTGACAGGCTTTCACATTTTGAAAGATTGACAGTCATTGAATACCGGGGCTGAGAAACGAGAATGAGTTGTTTTGCTAAAAACTGTTAGAGCTATCGACTATAGCTTATAGTTCCAGAGTTTTTTTTTTATAATTCATTTTTGATAGTTTTGATTTTGGTATTGTGTACTAGTGTGAAAGAACATTAGAAGGCTCATTATAATAAACTGAAGATACTCAAATCTTTCTTTTATTTATATCATAAAAGAAAAATTTACCTAAGTTGTATATGTATCATGATGGCAATAAGAATATCTTCATTAGCGTCGGAACAACGTCAGACACAGTAATACAATCCATAAGTTGTGAAACAAAATACACGGGAATAGTATGTTTTTTTCAATTTTAATATTTTAAAATCATTGTTGATGATTTCAAAATGTGTTTTTTGTTATGAGATTAGGGGAATGAATTGTACATACATATTCCAAAATTAGACATTTGAATTACAAACTAAAAAGATGTTAAATGTTTCATAAATGGTTTCTTAATATTATATGCGTAATGTAAGAAAGTCTGTTGAGTAGCGTTTTAGCGTGCATCAAATATACAAGGAGAAGTCAAAACTGAAAAAATGATATATAAAATAAAAATTGTAATAAAATTGTAACATAGGAGATCCCGCCGCGAAAGAAATTTCATGGTTAGGATATTTCTCTTTTCATACATGTTATCTCGCTCTCGTTTGCTCTAGAGGAGTTCCTCGTGCCTTTATAAAAAAAGAACGATGGTTACGCTGTTCCTTGACAACCATACCACTTTTCGAGGGACGCCGGGTTGAATTTCATGTTCGTATTACTATGATGGAGCGAAAAGGAAAGAGAATTAATAGGAGTATACAAAAAGAAAAAATCCCCTTGTAAACGAGCACGCATCAGCCAAGCGTTTATATTTTTCGTCAGAAATCTAATAAAAAGTTATAATTTACGTTCGGATACCCAATCGGAGGATTTTGTTATCTTTATACCCCTAAGCAGCCGGTTTCTTCTTTTTACTTTTCTGTCGTGTTTCTTCCGATTGTGGGAAGCTTGTCTTATTATTTGCTGTGTTGCTGTCGCATTCATGCTAAAGCATATAGAGGACAGTTGTTTCGTTTTGTCGCCCCTGCTCCGCACAGTCAGGCCAAATTCCACACAAGGGAACGAGCAGCCATACTTGCGCACTTCCTTCTTGAATTTCTACTGTAACATGTGCGTCGGTGCACGAGGATGGCACAGTTTGACGAAGAGTAGCAATCAACCATCTTTGGCCGGCACGATCTTTCGGTTTTCCCCCTATTGTTAGCAGGGGTTGATGTAACACTCGAGGTGTGTAACACAAACGCTTGTGCTTATGTGTAGTACGGCTTGATGGTGGTTGATGATTCTCGCATGTGTCTGTGACGTTTCACCTAGTTTCTAACTGGGCTGTATTAGATGATGTTTGTTAGAGGTGAAATTGAGAATGGAAGATACTAATTGTTGGTGCTTTTTCAACGGCCAATATCATATGAAGAGGGAATTTATAATTTCTAATCAACGAAATACTACTGCTGCGCGTAACCATTTGTCAGTCATCATGTCAGTCAAGAAAGTGACAGTGCTCGGTTGCATTAAAAAGCAAGTTGATGTGGTGATTTGTTATACAACTAGATGTTCCAGTTGTAAAGGTGTTCGTTGTTTCTAAAAAGGGTGCATAAGTCCCTCATACAATTCTGAATTTCAAGAGCAGATAGACACACCAAGGACTGAAAGTAATATTGAGTGTTCAAGGATTCAAAGTTTGACCCAAAGCATTGCCAGGATCCAAACCTTTATTCGCATGCATAAGAAACAGCACTTTTACTGATTGTCAACTGTAGCAAGTAGCATCAACTCAACGCCAAAGGCAATCAATATAGCAATCGTGGTTGAGGGAAACACCGGAAAGAGAGGGATGTGCAAATGAGAGTGAGATGAGTTTCGAGATTCCCAGATTCTCGCGAAGCTCGTTGCGCAAGTGAGAAGGCAAGTCAGCAAAACCAAACGTGTGAGTTGAGGTAGCGAATCGGTCGGTTTCGATCGTACGTCGCGAGTACGAAGTGGACGAGCGAGCGAGAGTGAACGGTTTCAAAAATACATACGGATTTTTACGTTATATACCACCCTTAGCCGATGCAGTCAAACGAAAGAAACTTTTATACCTTTTTTGTATTGTAGAAAAGATTGTGTGGTACAAATTTTGGGCAGTTTTCTATCAGAAGTCTTTCATTCTGATAGCATCTTTTTTCAAATCGACTTTTGCGTCGTCGGTACCGTTTTCATATTCGTTGTAGTTTTCTCGCGACTGTCTGAATAAAACCAAACGTTGGGCAACATTCGTCTTGTTCAATAGAGGTATTCCTAGTTATATGAATGGTCCACAGTTTGGTAGTGGGTGATGTTAAACCTGTTAAAATTCAAGCTAATCTGTAGTGTTACTAGTGTTTCTGCTGAGCGAATCCTATGTTACGTACAGTTTTGTAAGAATGAGTCCTTTGTTGCCAAAGGAAAAGTGCACTTTTGTTGCTTTGTTTGTGAAATTAGTGAGAATCAGAAGGAAAAGTGAGAGAGAGAGAGTTAGAAAAAACTTCAATCTAATGGAATGAATGATGTCAAGATGGTTTGAAAAAGTTGGTTATTAAGTGTTTTGTGTTTGAAAAATCTTAGTTATCGAGTGTTGTAGTGTTTGTTTGAAATATGATTGCTGAATTTGATCTCACGACTGTAGGTTATATGAAGGCTAAAATTGAACCATACAAAGTGTAAGTGTATATATATATATATATATCTATGTTTAGATATATACCTAAAATTAATCGATCAGAAAATAAAAAAATATTCAAGCTAAAGAAATGAAAATTTGTTTGGAACCTTGTATCGGCAGTTGTTGGATAAGGTTAAAAACTTTTTTTTTGTGTTTCAATATGGCGTGGTAGTTTAAATGATGTCTTGTAAGCAAATGTGGCAGGACACTATATAGTGAAATGTTAAAAGTGTTACTATTTAAATACGTCATGCTAAATAGAAACTAACATATCAAGGTGAGTGACCTGTTCTTATTCACTTTTGGAATTGGTAGGAGTTTTAATCCAGAATCATACCATCTTGAAGCTAGTTTGACCAGTCCAAAGGCATGAAACGAGATGCGTTGTGAAAATTTGAGGCACAAAACCGGTTGTGTAAATTTGAAGTTATTGGTGGACGTTTACGTTGACGTGGTGCATGTTAGTGGGTTGGCGTATGCAGTGATTTAGAAGTTTTGTAAAACTACAGAAATAATCCATAATGATTCAATCGAACGCCTGATATCGGTTGAAGCATGGTAAAGTATTTTGAAGTTTTCCATTGCATATCTGGAATCTCCTGCAGAGGGAACTGGATCAAGAAAAGACAAATATAGGAAGCTGAAAACAATTTATGATGTCATGCACACAACAAACTGCACGGTATCCTTCTATTGTCTGTTTTATGGTGCAACCTTTACCCTTTTTGGAAAGAGGCTTTCTAGAAAAAAGGGGTTTTGAAGGATTTCTTTGTGTCATCTTTCGCATTGATAACATGTGCTATTTGCTGTTTGGTTGGGATGTGTAGCACCAAAATGCTGCTCTAGATTTCCTGCTGAGAAAAGAATGCAAGAAAGCGGAAAGGATTTGTTTGTTTATGTTTTAATGCTATTGTTGTTAAAATGTACAACATTGTATTCTTCATGTATACCGTTAGGTCAGCACCAAACAAGCGAAATTGAACGTTTGTAATAAAAAAAGGGAAAAAGTTAACGGGACATATCATGTTGGTATACCGTTGCTGGTGAGATGTTGTAAATCAGAGAGTAAACCCTCTCTTTGGTAAAAAAAAACTTACGTCATTTTAGGGGCAGATTTTAAATACTTTTCCCATCCGGATACTTGAATGAAAAATCCATTTTTACCAATTTACGTGGCTTATAAAAAAGGCTTAAATTTGAATTTAGCCTTTCTATTTAATTTATCGCTTATTAGCAAGGACTAATCAATTGAAATTTACTTAATAGTAAAAACGTGAAAGAGAAAGAGTGAAAGAGAAAAAGTAGTGAAGATAAATTTGGTTTCATTTGTTTGGACAATGCAGTTTAGCTAATTTGGAAATTACTTATATTTTTTAAACTCCAAACTTGCTGAACTGTTTTTTTCCCTTTTGACGGTATTTTTGCCCATCCATTCATGGTTATCGTTTTGGAAAACGTTTGAATAATGCTTACCAAATAGCAACGATCTAGAGTAGACCATATTTTTTTATTAATAAGCTTTGTTTATTATTTCCCGTACTCCCGTAACAGTCTAGCCGTATAACTTAAAACTTTGCTTAACTCGTGTGGAGTGTATACGATGAATATAGTAAATAAACCATTAAAATTACATTTTTAACATTAAATTTAAACAGGATTTGATTGAAAATTAAAATTTTAGTCTTTTTACTCAAAAATGTTTACAAAAATGGATTACTCAAGCAAAACAAATATGGTATGGCCGAAAAGTATGCTCTCATGTGTCAACCATGAAATCCACGAAAGTGATTATTGTATGGATGTGTGAGTGTTACTCATGCGCATACTTGTCCATAGCTGCCATTTTGAAGAGGCGTGGCTTGTTCAATGGCCGTCTTGGAATGACGGCAACGTTGTATTCAATGAATGAAAAGTTGATAAACACAGCTAAAATTGAATAGCGGTAGAATTGGATGTAAAACCTAAAATAAGAGAAATAAATAGTAAAAAAGTCAATTCTATTACGTGTTCCAATACTTTTGTGAAATGAATTAAGTAATGAGTCAAAGATCATCCACAATGCTAGTAAGGTCAATATCCTGGAATCAACCTATGACAAAGAAATTAAAAAATATATTTCATCTTCCTTTTAAGCATAGTTCTACTTTCAAAAATGAAATACTGTGTGGAAGAGTTATTTTTTAATTTTTTTCTGTATAATATCTAACACTTTCTCATGATAAATTAAAGCAAAGAACCAAAACATTTACCACTTCAACAACTTTTATTAACATAGTTAAACATGATTTATGCAAATTATTGCATTTTATACGATGCATGCAATTAAGAAAAATCTAACCACGAGACAGAAATTATGTTTGATATTAAAATTACCAAATCCTGAGCCAAATTAATAAAAACAGATGATAGATTCCTAAGCAATCCATTCGATAAGCAAATTGATTTAAGGATTTTTTTTTGAAAAATTGGATTTCATAACCTTTGACTAAGGACTTTCTCACATTTCATTCACAGGAAAAGTTTTATGTTCTAAATGTATGGCATATTATCCTGTTATCTTTATTCCTTTAATACATTTTTCCTTTAATTTGTTTCAGCTAAGTGGTATTATTATACGAGTGGAAAGAATTTTTGTATCATAAGTAGTAATTGATAGAAAGGTGCCAAAATCTTATGAAAACATTTCTATCATCTGATAAACCTTTTGTAGGGGAAAAATGTAAATGTATGCGTTTTACAAGACATATACAATTGTTATTAAATACCGCTAACCGTTCAAAATAATGTTTGAGATCAACGCATTGCATTTGAACGCATCAAAGATGGCGTACCCATGCGTCAAATCATATAAGAAGCAAACAATTTGCAATTAAAGGATTCAATCATTTGAATTTTGAATTTGGAAAACTACAAGCTAAATATGGTATCGCTATTGCATGTGTGACGTGATAAAAAAAATAAGGTGGTTACAATTCTTTTTTGACGAACAGAAGTATTTAACAGGGTGGCTCGATGGTTTCGTGGATAGCGGTGTAGGCCTGTTTCATACAATAAGGCCCGACGTGGCATCGAATCCCATTCGGACCGCTGCCGCTCCCCATACGCAGCATTGACTATCCTGCTATAGGTACACTTAATCACATACGCAGGATTAACAATCTTGATATGAATCAGAAAGTATCAGTCACAGAAAGCACTTTAGCGCTCTGGTTAGGCCTTGACCCTACTGGGTTGTTGTGCCACCCAAGAAGAAGAAGAAGAAGAAGAAGAAGTGTTTAACAACAAATAATATGTCTTGTAACATACTAATTACGCCAGTGATAACAAAAGGTGATATGTGAAATTCTGCTTGTCGTAAAAATATAGCTTTGATAATAATTTTACTCAAATCCCACGAGCAGATTGAAAAATATATACGTTCCAATTAAAAAATGAAGTCTACCATTCAAAACGTTTGGATTAAGAAATATTCATATTTTTATTCGAGGTGTAGCGAAACACATTTTGTTCATACAGTCTATGAATTTCAATAAAAGTGCAATATTTATTCTAGTAACACACTACCTTAAACTGAAATTATGAATTTTCCGTTTTAATGAAAAACTTTTATCATAACTCAGTTATTTTATTATGTACTTGTTATTTATTCAATTCAGTAAAATATTACTATGAAATCATTCGTTATTTGTTTCAAAAACATATTTTATGGTTGTAGCAATACGGCCTGTCCGTTACAATCTAATAAAAAAACTTGGTTGTTGTTTTCTGGTCGTCACAAATATTTTTTTTTATTCTGTTAGAACGACCAGGCCGTATTGCTTATAATCACATCACAATCACAATCAACATATTCAATCAATATGTGTCCGATCTTTATTAAGTAGAATAAGAATCTGGGGCTCTCTGTAACTTAAGGTACTTACTACATAGGTAAGTTACACCTGATGTGACGTCGACGTGGTGAATATGGGAAACGAAAATTGCTTCTTCTTCTTGGGTGGCAAAACTTCCCTTGTATCGTCAAGACTTGTCAGAGGTCTTACGTGCTTTGGATTATTCTGTGAATGTAATTGCTTGATCATTAGATTCGAACGGTAGTCGAATTGCATGAAGGCGTTTAATCGAATGGCAGAAAAACTGGTATCATGCAACGGATTCAAATCGTCGAATGTAACATAGTTTTATTTTAGCTTTTTTTTAGCGGATTCATAACATAAACAATGCAAACAAAATGGTTACAGTAGAGAGCTTGAAAATGGAAAAATATTCAGAACATTGTAAAATTGAGCAAAGTTATCATAAAATATACGTGTAACTTCCTTAAAGATTTTTAAAGTAAGTAAGTGAAGTAATTGTGTTCTAAGTGCATAACTACACTATGACAAGAATAAACTGTGTTGCTCGTCATTCGATGGCTCCTGTAATTGCTTGAATGGTGACTCGAACACAGTTATGATGTCAATAAAGCTTTTTGAGCAAGCTATCCTGCCTTTCCAGCATTATGATCAAGCTGTTACTGTACCCATCCATAGCAAGATTGTTAATCCTGTGTACGAGGGGAGTGTGACTTAGTGTAACATAGCATAGCAGGATAGTACGCCGTTATCATTAGACCACCGAGCAGGCTCAAAAGTAGTACTTTATCAAAACAGGCTCAAAAATAATAATAATACATAAATTATACTTACCTTTAAATCACATCAATGACAGTGACTATTCAATATGCATTTATCCAAATACAAATCCAAAGTCCTGCAACAAACTCCGAAACCTCTAACGCTCTCGTGCCTTCCTGCATATCCATTATCATAGCATTGAGGGCGGACGCCTCTACGCCATCCTCTCACCTCAGTTTGGGTCTACCACGCTTTCTCTGTCCATATTGAGGGCCTAGGAGAACTTTACGGGCTGGATCGTCCGGGTCCATGCGCATAACATGGCCAGCCCACTGGAGACGGGCGAGTTTAATCCGCTGCACAACAGTAAGGTCGCTGCACAGCTCGTAAAGCTCGTCGTTGCATCGGCTCCTACATTGTCCCTCCTCACGTATGGGGCCAACAATCCTCTTGAGCATTTTACTCTCAAACGCGGTTTAGACGGTTTTGTCAGTTTTGGACAAAGTCGTTGTCTCAGAGGCATACGTGAGTACTGGAACTATTTAGGATAGTCCGTATCGATAGGTTTTGTGAGGTGAAATGTTTCCTCGGGCTATAGAATGACCGGGTTGCCACCAGCATCCGTGCGCACAACTCGACTTCTATACTGTTGTCGGCACTGACTTTTGACCTAAGATAGGTGATATTTGGGACGACTTTGAAAGTGCGTTCACCTTTCCGTACTTAACCCCTAGGCAAATCGCCATTTGTTAACTGGACACCTGATGGTACAAACATCAATTTGGCCTTCGTCTCGTTATTCTGGATTCCAAAGACGATCCTTTGGTTGACATCCTCCACATAGGAGAGCCGCAGACCAATGATGTCTATGTCCAATAATAACTTCCGAAATTTCCTCTTCCGAGTCGCGAATGGCCCTCTCTAGCATCAGGTTGAAGAAGAGACATGCTAGACTATCCCCCTGGCGTAAACCTTTTGTGGTGACTGTGTTGTGTTATAATGGTTATAGTAAAGTTTTGTGTGTGGGCGGCTCGGTGGTCTCATGTAGCGGCGTAGGCCTGTTTCATACGATCAGGCCCGTCGTTGCATCGAATCCCATTCGGACCATTGCTGCCCCCATACGCTGGATTGACTATCCTGCTATGGGTACACTAATTTACAACCTACAGTACGCAAGATAAACAATTTTGATATTGATGGGTACATTCAGTCACAGAAAGAGCCATAGCACATTGGTGCTGTGGTTAGGCCTTGACCCAACCGGGTTGTAGTGCCACTGAAGAGGAAGAAAGTTATGTTCATATTATAATCAGGCAGTTTAATAAATAACATGATTACTATTTTTGTTCCAGAATATTGGAGAATGATTCTCCAAGTTTTTTATTATTATTATTGTAATTATTATTTTTACTTTAATGAAAGATCCTTATTATATAACACATAATAAAAAAATAAAGGAACAAACAAATATTGCAGTTACGACGTTGCCAATATCGATTGTAAGCAAATGAATGTCGACAATAGCCTGTGCATGAACCATTTGACATTCGTACGTTGTGTGACTGCTAGCTCGATCTGTTGGTCGAAACCGGTACTACAATCGACGAGAAAACGATAAAAAATCCAATCCTGTTTGAACTCACACATGCTGCTCAAATGTGAAACGTAGTGTGCGTATCGGAAAATTAAGAGTAGCAAGGTATCCAAAAAGATAAAAGTTTAGCAACCTAGTGCGCCTGAGCAGTCGATATTTGTTTGTATCGTTTTAGAAAAATCTTCAAACTCAACCTCTGGGAGAAAATAGGTATCTTGACAACTTTTAAAATTAAAATAAAAGTGTAACATTATTTTTGATATTTTTCGTAAAACTGTATGATATTCAGAAAAAATATAGCAATTGATATACAACAGCATCTACGGTCCATATGAATAGAAATGCATCTCCGTACATAATATAATTTTATTTTCGGTATACCGGTTTACAGCACGTATTGTTATTTATAATGAAACCTGGATATGAGAGACTTTTATATGAGAAAAAAATCTCGTTGACGTACAATGTTTTGAGGTTAAACAAACACATGAATGATTCTTCACTCAATAGAGGAGTCAAGGTTCGTTACGAATCAGCCAATTTTTCATGTTCCTTTGGACATCGAGCGAATAATCTTCATTACTGTTTTGATTAAAATCAATTTACTAGAAATGCAAAATTCGAACGACAGAAATCTTTTTTTTATTCGGTTGTAACGGCCGGTTAGAAAATTTGGTTGTAATGCTCAAGACCGAAATCTTCATATAATAGAATATTTTCGAGCCTCCAAGGGTTTTCTCTAATTCAAGTTGGTTATGTTCAAGTGAAAGTTGATTATGCTCAAGTTTTAGCAGATAAGATGCAGAAAAAAATATTTCAACTAACCCAAATTTTAAGGGAAAAAGCACAATATAATTAAATTTGTGTGTAAAGAGATGGAAAAGATTGAAGAATTATAAACTCACTCATAGTGGAAAAACCAAAAATTAATTTATTATATTTTCTTATGCAGGTTGTCCAGGTGGTTTGTAGCATTAGTGTGAAACTGAAATGTGATTTAAAAACTTTAATTGATGATTTTGTAATATGGAGTCATGGTATGATAGAAAATGGTGATATTGCTCAATTATTAAATAAAAAATCGTTAGATCATTTTATATTCGAATTTTTTTCATACGACTCATTGAGATTTTTTTTGTTTCTCATTTTAAAGATATTCATTTTTTAACTATATTTGTTACAACATTCAAAAATATACGCTATTCAACACTACCAATACCAATACGCTATAAGCGGCGGTATAAATGGAGTTAATTGTAAATTGAAACTTTTTGCAGTGTAACAATCATTCGTTGAACCTTTAGTTAATTTGCTTTACCCTTTATGGAAACCCTATGTGGGAAATCCCTTTACCCTGTGTGGAAAGCCATTCAACTTACATATTGATAGAATAACGTAAATTTGCTTTGAAATTATGTATCAACACTAACAAAGGAAGGCTACTGATCGGAAAATGAATCATTAATCTATGATTGATTGAAATAAACTAAAATTAAAAAGATGAGTTTCAAATGAGTGTTCCGATGGAAGATGGGTAGTGACGTAGACTTTCTACAAAGGCCCAGTGTCGTTCGAATGCCATGACTGTCTGCGTGGACTATTGGGCTATGGGTACACATGGGCTGTGTGCCCACACATTAGGAACAACCATTTTTTATGTGGTAAAGTGATAATACTTATCGTACCTTCATTATTACACACATATTTCTTTATTATGCTCATCAGTGTATATCATATTCGTAGCTTTGATATTTTTGAATAGTTTTGTGCTTCGAAATTTGTCCAAAGATTACAATGAACATTATTTAAAGAATTAAAATTATACTTCATTAAGCTAAGAACTACATTTGATGGCTTAACGATGTTAAATAATATTTTTTTCTTGCTTTTGAAAAAGTTGATCTGCAATTTTGTGCAATTAAAGACATCTTACTACAATTTACCTCGATAATCTGAAGACAGAAGGAAGAGATATTAATGTATCCGTCGGTAGCTATAAAGTTTATCTCTTGTTTTTACTACTTTAACGCTTATGTATTCCGGCATCGAATGCTTAAAAAAACCATGAAGTACTTAAATAATTGCACAAGGAAGGGTTGATCTACTGGGTACGTAATTATGAAGTTGAACAGCTTTGCAAATCATTGTCAATTGTGTTTCATTTGTCAATAATTTGAATTGTGTTTTTCTTGTGTTCCAAACGCAGAAAGAAAGATAAGGTTGAATCAAGTGTTTTGTAGTCAATATTTTGGGGTGTTGTCATGTTCTGCAGGGAAGTTTATTGAAAAATTTGTAATAAAACTTTGCTGTTCTTGCTGTAAGCTGTTTTTACAAAAACAAAAATGGAAAAAATGAACAATATTGAACGATATCTAAAATCTAAATCGTTTGCTACAAGTTGATTCAATGACATTTAGAACTGTATGTTGTCAATCAACAGAAATTTCACAGGTTCATTACATAGAATTGCAACAAAATTCAGTTTTTGCGTTTCTTTTCAATGCTTCAAACAATTCATGCATAGCAATGAAGGGTCTCGGATACGTTTTGCAAGTTGAAATATCTGCAGCTTTGGCAAACTCAGGTCGAAAAAGGATAAGCATCAAATAAGAGGAAGGCAATCTTTGTAACTTGAACTACAGAACCATAAAGAAATCAATAAAAAAATCAAGATAATCACGGAATGAAGAAGACCAAACACAATTGAAAATATTATTCATCCATGTTAAAAAAATCCGTCGCGATACCGGTCGTAGTGAATTGATTCGGGACTTTAATGGTTGAATTTGATATGTTATGTAGCTGAAATGTAATGAATAATACACCTGGCTGGAATAATGTATCAAAAATGTATGTATAATTTTATTTTTTTAATAAGGTACAATACTGTAACAATGTCAGTACCACAGAATCAAAAACCAAAAAGAGGCAACTTGTTATTTTTGGTTCATGTTGTACTACTGTATTACCTATTTCTCACGTTCCTTTCTAGAGGTTTGCAGTATTATGGTCAAATTGTAGATTTAACCATGCTAAAAGGTTTGAAGTGAAAATGTATTCGGTTGTGATATGACCGGCGTTAACGTGCAACTTCTGACACCGCAAAGAAGAAGGTAATAATTAGAAGTAGGAAGCAAGTAGCTGTGTTTGTGCTCGAGTTTTATCGATCCATTTTTTAATAATTTGGTAACGCAATATAATTGCTGTTACGTTTTGAAGAATAATCGTTTCCTGTTTGGTTTAGAATTATTTATGTTAAGGGTCGTAAGTGTTTTAATGAAATATGCAAGAACCTTAAGAAATCTGGATATATTTTTTTATTACGTACGCAAGGCATACCAAAACAGCCAAATTATGATGCAAGGAAATTTAAAACAGAATGACGAAAAGGCAAACAAAGCCTTATGAAAATGGAACGTAACATAACAAGTTTAGAGCTGCTATACATATGATGATGCGTATTTTACGACTATTTAGAAATGGGGGAACTAAACATGAGCTTTTTCCGGCAATGTTAAAACAAAAGAGGAATTGTTTTAATCAAACTAAGTAAAATTCTCGTTTGCTGAAAGGTACGTGAAATTTATGCGTCGTAAGATTATGTTAACATGAGATATGGAAAGGATCATCTTGAAAATGTTTTTTTTTTGATAAGAAAGAATGAAAAAAGCAAGATAAGCTTTGCTTGTTATGGAAATGAATCTTGAGTTCTTGAGAATGGTTTGGTAGTTAATGTTTTGGGGTATGCGAGTGCTTTTGATTTGATTGATGGATGTGCAAGTGTATGGTTTCATACTGATATGGTGTAACGAAGGGGTTCATTTTCTGCTTATCTGTGCATGTGTAAAGTACAGTAATTGTTTATTGCCATTTGCTTAAAATAGATCAAATATATATTTATTACATAGTTCGACTCAATTCATTGCTATTGTATTGTAGAATAGTATGCACAAATACATATAAGATTAAAATGAGTATGGTTCAGATACACGCTTAGTTTGGTTTGTCTCACTTATTAATGCTTTTATCATTAATGAATAGAATAAATATAAGTTCAGTTTTTTCGACTTTGAAATATGAAAGAGCTTACTTTTTCACGCTGACATGTACTGTATATATTGCAATAATTATTATTAAGTGTATTCAAAGAATATTAAAATATTTTTTTTCTTGTTATTTATCATTCATCATTCATTACTTGTGGAAGAAGAAAAGAAATGGTGATGTGAATCCGAACATTGTGGTTCAACCATAATTTGTTTGAGTTGCCTATTTCCTATAGTCGCATTGAATAAAGCCATTAAAATATCCGTGATACGTAGCGTGATTACAACATTGTGACGTGCCGCAGTAATCCAACACATCCAATGATCGCGTGTCTACAGTTACGTAATTTATGAGTGGAGATTGAACGAATTCAATTTTAACATTGATTTTTGGCTGTATGGAATAGAGTGCTTTACTATTTTTATGTTGATTGAAATTGAAGGATTCTTTTGTGTTTGAGGCAATGGAGAACAATGAGGTGAAAAATAATAATAATAATAATAATAATTTGAGCGGAACAATTCCATGAGTTCGAGCTCCATTGTTTGTTTAAACGATCACTTGTTTACTTAGCATTATTATGCAGCTCAAAAATTATGTATATTTGTATCGATAGATGTATATGTAAAGCGCAAGACATTTCTTAGCTGTAAGGAAAATACAAGATCGATCTTAGAATGTTTTGGCAATGAAATTCGTAGATGCTACGACAGAGCACTCATTTATGTTATGCTTTGGCACGTCTTGGTTTTATGGTGCCTCATCGTTGCTCATTACGTAGGCAATGCTATTTCATTTCATCTCATTAGAGTTTAGTGGAAAAGATTTGTTATCTTTCGCGCAATGCAATCATGATGAAAGAAAACGGAGCATGGTTGTGGCTTCTTGAAGTATGGCTAAACATAGCACGAGCGCACAGTTGGCTCTTAATCAACATTTGCGCACAATATTCACATATCTATGGTATCTTGTATACTATGCCGCTCCGCTCTCGCTGTGTTATTTACTTTTGCTTGTGTTGTTCTTCGTTATCCGTGGTGGTCCAGAGATGAGCGGATAGGAGCTTCAATTATGCCAAAATATAGCCTTTTGTTTTTCTTGTTTGGTGTGCTTAGCGATCATTTGAGCAGAAGAAGCCACGATAGCATACTTTTTCTTGATTTGCTTGCTCGTACAATCCAAATGGTAGCGGTCTTTGGTTTTTTATAGAACTTTCCAGAACATAGGATCTGGAAGTTGATTGGCATAATATAATGTTTTATTCTTGATTAGTAACTACGGCGCTCACGCTATTCGATTTCATAAATAATTCATCAAGCTGACGATGTGCTGAGATAGTTGTTTTAGTTCGAAGTTGGTGGGCAGACACAAATGGTTCCATTAAGAGAGCCGTAGGTTGTAAGCAGAAGGTTCAGGTTTAGATTGCGTGAAGTAAGATATAACGTTCCTGTTTAATGTTGGGCGTATTCATATTCCAGAGTCAAGCATGAACATTTATCAAAGCTGAAGAATTATACAAAGATTTTAAATTGCGGTATTAACAGATTTGTAGAAAATTTATTTATACAGATACAGTGATATGAACCATGCTTGTCGTAACCATAAAAATGCAGCTAATATATTTTGCTGTAGCGTGGTACTCTTGTCATTTTGTGCACTACCCATAACTTCTCTATTACTCTTGTTCCTATAGGTGGATGGTTATACATGGTACCATAGGCTTTTTGAGTGGTACTAAGTTACGATAGGAGGGTAATGGGTGCTGGCTGTTGTCGAAAATGGGAAAAGTTTTATGTCTGCGCTGGCTTTTTCCGCACGGATGGTTGTTATTTTTCGGATGGGAGAAAATGAAAACGCATTCCATCGGCATCCTGCCAACGAGTACAACATCCTTTGTACCTCCAAGCTATCTAAGGAGATATTTTCGGATGGCAAGGATGTTAAATAACATTTGCGCTGGATGAAGGCAGCCAATGAATTGGGTTGAACACACCAGACTCTATTCCGAAGCCAATATAGCGTGTTTGCGAAACAAACATATGATTTTAGGTCCCGGCTGAAACCTCCTAAACTGGTCTTACGTATGAGGACGTAGGAAAAGTAAAAACGAGCCGCATCGTGTTATTGAATGTGTACTAGGTATTCGGCTCGCAAATTGGCATTGGCAAACGGAAACTCTGCAGTCATTGAAAAGAATGGAAGAAGAGATAGCAAACACACAAATTCCTCAAGAAGCCATAACGAAAATGCCACGCCCCAAAATATAATGGCTGATGCTGTGGTGTTGTTTGTTCCTTTTAGGTGAGCGCATGTCAGTATCTATGCTTCTCTGTCTTTCCATTCTTTCATTTTCGTTCCTACTCTATCTATGGCGTTCTATCGTTTTCGCTCTTTATTTCCTGGCGGTACGTATTTGTACTTTTTGTTACTGCTACCTTTGATTATTTTTGCAGTTGTTGTTTTCTGTACAAATTGAGTTCAAGTGCAAAGATTTGTTCTATGATTCAATTTTTAAGCTCAAAAAATAAACTATTGACTGAAATGTCAGTGACTTTTGCAAACATTTGTGACTTGGTTACTGGTATTGTGATTTATAACGTTAGATCGAATCAATTGGAGATTTCCATCAAATCAAACAATGTTAAAATACTTTACTTAGCATTATGCTTCTCCATTAAAATTACAAATGATTTTGACAAAAAATACATAGAACAAAAAATGAAACAAAAGAATATCAAAACAAACAAATATAATAAGTTTAAACATTCTTCATTTACAATACATAACCTAATAATTATGCAAACACCGTTACTCCTGAATTAAAAAAAAACACAATTAGTACAAAGCAAATAATTCAATCCTTTAATGTTGGTGAAGCTTTCAAGAAAATCACTTAACGATAGGTTGAAATCAATCCTTTGATTGAAAAAAATGATTGGTTCTTTGTTCAAAACGGCAACATAGTAAATGTAAGATTTCTGTAAGCTTTGATCTCAGTTTTATAAGCACATCGAAAAGCCGGTTCCATTGCTGGCCGTTTAGCAAATGGAATATCGAATCAGAAGATGCTGAACTGTCATTTGTAATTAATTGTGATTGCGACTTGGGGTTTTATGATCTTTATAAGAATATTGTATTATACATTGCATTGATAATTGGAGTGGATATAAATGCTTACTCTTACATTATAAATAAAAACTAATATATAGCCATGATTCTCTGCATTGTTTTTATTTATAATAAAAAAGTATTACAAAATATTACTCATATTTGTTACTATTTGCTACTCTTATTATTTTAACTCACGCTAAACGTTGATGAACGAGACAGTTAGATTGTATTAGAGATAATAAATTATCTCCAAATAACAAATTACACGTGATATGCGTAACGTACAACTTAGCTAAAAAGGATTCTTACCAGCATTAAGATTGAAGGTCATTTGAAACATTAGTTGGTATAATTTTTGAATCTCATATGAGCTTGAACGTAATAAATGGGGCAATGTGAAGTTACCGTTGTTGTCGTCCCACGCGCTTCTCTAGGAACAGAAAATGTAAGACCTTGTACATGGTTTGCCTAACCCATTATCCATGAAACAGTATAATGATGTTCAATCTTCGACCCGTATTAATGGCCTATAGTTTCTCTTTCTCTTTTATGGTTCCTTTTTGTGGTGTGTTCTTCTTTCATCCTTTCGATGACGTAAACTCGATCGTTTTGACTTAAACACCTTTCGCTTTCATTTTGTTCCACTTCTACCCAGAAATAATGATTATACCCGTTAGCTGTACGTCCTTGCTTGTTTGACATCTAGCTCATATACAAAAGATAGGTGACCTTTATGTGTGATTTAAGATGGGCCGTGAACTTTGTACCGTGCAGTATCGTTGTGTGATGAAATGAAGAAAAAGCTTGCAAAGAGCGGAGGTTACGTACTTATAGTAAACAACTTCTTGTTTTGCTATGCCATTCGATAACGAAAAAAAAAATCAAATATACAAAATTTGTCTTTGATTACTTGGCATCAAAACAATAATGATGTCTAACAAAAGTAAAAATAATACAAGCAATGGTATATGCATGTAAAAGTTGTTGCCCTACCGTTCTTTTATTTATTTTAGGCTGTAGACTGAGGGCATCAACTGTGTGGTACAAACAATCTATTTAGCTTATATTGCACACATTCTTTTTAAAATGAAAAATAGCCACTGCACTCAATTATTGTTGATAATGTTATTTTGAATGTGTGCACTTTTTGATTGATGCGCCAAATTGACGCTTATGAGATAAAGCAAAAATGTGGAAAATATTATTTTATTTAACTACCATAATCAAACTTGACATGATAAAGGTTCCTTATTATTAATTGACACAGAAGCAGCCACTGACCAAAGCCAAGTCACTTATGTGTTAAGTCGCATAGCCTTAGGGAGGCAGTTCAAACGGGGCTCGAACATTGTCGCAGCTTGGTAAGAATCATTACATCTTGACCAAAAGATCACCCTGGCATTTCTAAATGAAGGTTTGTAACTCGTTTTTGGCTGTTTTCCCTTCATTTCGGTGTAAAACCAATGTAGCACAAAATGAAAAAGTTGCAACAGTCCAGAGTTAAAAAAAAGCTTTATTATTCTAGTAAACAAAATATCGATCGAACGCGATGCTCGATACAGGCGATTCCACGATATGAGAGGTGTTAAAAATTAAAAACCATCGCGGTTAAGGCAATTGTTTAAGCTCTAATGAATGTTTTTTTTTTTACTTTTTTGGAATCAATGGTTTTAGTAAGTTACACGTTTTTTTGCTAAAATAAACTGAAATGTCAAGGATGTGTGTAGGTTGTTTTTTGCAATATTTGATATCAATTAATGGTGAGTAAGATAATTTACACTAGATATAATTTTGATTTCTTTCCATCTGAATCTGTTCAGAGTAGTGATTTACGTTCAACAGGCATAAAATGGATTCGATCGCATAAACAACCTTTGAACGAAAATTTCATTCATAAAATAACTCTAGACATGTTAGAGTGTTTAATTGCAAAATTTAGTGCGTATCGCAGAACAGTGGAATTTTTCAATCAGAAAAATTGTATTTTTTCAATAAAAATCTTAGGTTGCACAAAAGTGTTCAGCGGGCTATTTTTGGTCTCAGCTCAATTGAATGAATTTAACTTTATTTAAAAAGCAATACGGCCTGGCCGTAACTCCTTCAATCAAAATAAAATTTATTTATAAAGAATGTCACTGAAATGTCATAGAGATATTGAAATGTTTTCTTCGCTTATTAGCTCTTTTAACCCTTAATTTGTATGAATTTGTCTGTTATTTGCATACAATTCCTTATTTGTTCTGGCACATCAATGTAAAATTGTCTTTCCATCAACGTTTCAAGCTTTTATTTGGCTTTTGTTTCAACAAATATTCTTGTTTTTCTGAGTGATCTGTGAGTGTAACATTTTATGTATTGAGTAAAATATTACCACAGGGTGGTACTTCCATGTTTATTATAAACGATAGTTAGATTTTTAACCCATTATCATTGGTGAAAAAGATGGTGAGGTGTTGAGAGAAATTATTATTATCATTAGGTCCGTTTACTGGACGAAAAGGGCATACGATGATACATTATATTGTCTTCTTTTTGAGTCGCACAACAACCCTCGTAGGGCCAAGGGCACTTATGTATTTTGGTTTTGCTGTGACTTAGTGTATCCATCTATAGCAAGTTTGCTAAGCCTGCGTACAATGGGCTGTGACTAAGTGTACCCATAGCAAGATAGCCGATCGTGTGCATTGAGGGCGGCAGCTGTTCGAATGGAATTCGATGCAACGTCGGGCCTGATCGTATGACACATTCCTATATCGCTACCAATTCGACTACCGAGCCACCCGAATTTCAAACTACGATTTCAGAAGAATTGTTATTATTGTCGTCAGAAGCGAGAATACTACTCTCAAAAACCCCACTAAGCGCACTATTACTGAACTGATAGATGTAATATAGTTAAGCCTTTTACATACAGTCAATGTTTCATCCGTATTAACTTGTATAACGTTGTAGTTCAGGTTTAGATGCTTTGATTATGAGAGTATTATTATGCTTTCAAAATGCATATTTTGTTGTAGAAATTTGAAAATGAATACAATATAATACCATATAGTTTTGTGACAGCTGAAGTGAGTTAAACAAAAATGCGTCTTCTTAATGTATTATTTTTTCCCTCGCAATAAACGAAAATTTTTATTAACAATTGCATTGTTGAACTATCGATTTTAGCCACGAATCACAGGCAATTTGGCTGTTTTTGTGATTTTCATTTATTTTTTTTTGTTCGGTAGTAACGGCCAGGTCGTATTCCTTGTGTTTTTCATTTAAACCCAAGTAAAAGGCAGTTGGAATGAGATTCAGAGTTACATTGTATGTTGTGTTGTGGTATGTTGAGAGGATACGTCGTGTTTAAGGCTGTGGTTTTCAAAAGAATTTCCAACCAGCTATGAGACAGTTGCCTGAATAGTAGTTTTATCTAAGAATATATCAAAAATATTTTCTGGCATTTATTTAACATATGTAAAATTGATTTCATTTTCTCACTTCCTTTGGATTTCGGTTTTTATATAACTTTTAAAAAAATAAAGATACAAAAGACGTATAGTTAATGATCTTTACGCAATCTTCAGTCTGAACATACGAGTCAGTGTCTTGATTACTTCTCTCTTTTCTCATTTATCTCTTGTTTGAGTGGAAAGTGAATATAAAACTGATTGAATTTATGAAAATTGGAGTACAATATAGACGTAAATAGTTACGCTTTATAAAAAATGATACAAAGGAGAAACAACAGTATCGTGTGAGTAGCGATGCTTTGTAGGAATAATTAAAGCAATTTAAAACGGGGGAGAACAAATCACATTACATTTTATTCGCCAAGACCGCTGTTTTTTCTACGTTACGTCGCATTGTGTTGCAAATAAATTCAGATTTCCCTTCTCAACTTATCTCAAAAGTAAATAAATTTAGTAAAAACAAAGCTACTTTTCCGTGCTACACATATGCACTCTATATGTACGACCTCCAATAAAAAGGTGAAAATGTTCATTTTTGATACATGTTTATTACTTGGAACAAGATTCTAAACTACGAAGTTTGAAGATTTAAATCATTTCAAAAGTTGAACACACTTCATCATGCTGTTTTATAAAAATGCAAAAAAACTGACCGATATATCCATCAAAAATTCTAATTAAATAAATTTGAGTGACGTTGGCCGCTGACGGAGACCACTGTGGCGGTGCTCACACCTGACAGGTCCGGAGTTTTAATTTCATCCGGGACGCTATCCCGTAGAGAGGACTGACTATTCGTGGTAAAATGAGTATCGTTAAGTTAGAAATGGCCTGCATGAGCGAGCAGGCTGGTAATGTAAAATAAAAGAAAGTTATTTGATAAAATTTTAGATACACCTATGCTGGTCTTTTCGTAAACATGTCTAAGAGTATTCAAGTAATACGACCCAAAAAGAAATATATATGAATTTGGCTCTTTTTGAACCAATTCTGTGACTTAAGCAGTTTCCAAAAAACAAGATAACAAAAAACCTTGGAGTGTCAATTTTGTACAAATACTAGTGTAACAAACTTTACTTCGCGTCAGTGACGTACTTAACGTAAATTATTCAAGATTTGAAAAAAGAACAGTTAATTTTTAGTGAAAGTTGTTCCTGTGTTCCAAAACGTTTGTCAAAGTAAGATAAGTAAACTAAATTTTAAAGTACTTTAGTATCTTGTACTTAATGGTTTAACAAGAGTTGTAGTAGTACAAGGTGGAGAGCAGAACGTTTATGTGTATGATTTTAGTATGCTGCGCTGGATAGAATATTTTATATTCAACCATCAAGACCGAAAAAAAAACTGGCAACCATCAAGCAACGACGAACGGTAGGATTTGTTAATGCAGCAGTGTTGCAATGATCGTAAAAAGTATCCAAAACTGAACAGAAATAGCAGTGAAAAATTACGAATAAAAAATCATAGCCTCAGTCGCCTTTACATTTTCGGTGCTTCAGGGTACCGAACGTTTTAAATGGAGGGTGTAAGGACCGAGAAAAACGCCTCGATGCGAGTGGAATATTTGATGAAGCACCGGCCACAGAGAATGTTTCTCGTGCCACGATGATAAAATTCATGGTGATGGAAAACGGAAAATGTGCGGGAAAATCTTCGCTGCTTTGCTCTCATTGAAGACTGCAGGAACAGCAAGAACATTTATGTTTCGACTTCCTACCTCGAAAAACCCCATGCAAAGATCGATGTAATGTAAGAAGTCTTAACTTTTCGTGTGAAGGTAAATGAATCGGAAAATTGGTTTTCGTATTTTGTTGTCGTTCGGGTGCTACACACTGAAAAATTCGTGGGAAAATCTCCGAGTTGTTTGAATTTGAGACTTCACCAAAAGAGTATGACAATTTTTGGAAGGGAAATGTCGTGAACATCATAGTTTTGATAGTTGCTTGGGTAATAAATGGCAAATAGTAGTAGTTAGTTTCAAAATTATCATTCAGTTTGTTAATAAACATATTATTCTATCAGAATATAGAGCATAAAAAATATATTTGGCGGTTGTATTAAATCATAACCAGGTTTTGCTTGTAAGTAAAATGTGTTGTATGAATGAAAGGATATACTACTTACAAAATAAGTATCCAATCTCGGATGATGAAACACAAAGTGGACCAGCCATACGCTGGGAATGTCTGTAATGAATCATAAAAAACTTTTCTCTTAATTATTTACCGTAATAAAACGGGGGTATTATCCTGGCTTTTACTTCCTTGTCATGTTTCACATCGATTTTTCAAAGTGTGATCATACAAGGCAGTGTCTGCCCGACTTTGTTTGACTGATAATATTATGAAAAATATAAAACGCTTTATACATATATTAGCCTAGTTTTGTTTGATTTCAAGTTGTTGACTCGATGTACGGGTCCAATTCATTTGATATCCCCTTGATTTATACGTTACAAAGAAAGTTTTTAAGAGCAAGACAGTTACCACTTGAATATCAATGTCATTCACATTTTACTATTGATTCCCTGCTCTTCATTCTTCTCTGTCATAAGGTCTGTGATAAGGTGAACCCTTGGTAGAAAATGAGTTTGAGAGATTACAAAATACACAAAAAAAATATTTAAAAAACATGGATGTTGTGCACGGGTTGCCAGTGAGAAATTTAAAGACTTCTCTAAAGAGAGTAAATAGTGAACCCTCTAAAGAGAACAAAATGAACCTGTAGTAGCTCGAAAACTATTGGAACGGTGCGTTATTCAATGGTGAAAACAAATTTTTCAGTAGGATGAAAAAACAAATAGTGTCGCGAAATCGAATATCGAAATACGTATCAAACATTTGACTTGCTTAATTAAACATGATGGGAATTGCATTATATTGATAGAATAATACGCCACAAATCATATTACAATATCTTCTTTTTCTTGGGTGGTACAACAACCCAGTAGGTTCAAGGCCTAACCAGAACACCAAAATGCTTTGGCTCTTTCTGTGACTGAGTGTAACCATCCATATCAAGATCCCATCTATATCAAGATTATTAATCCTGTAAACGGAGGCTGAGATTTAGTTTACCCATAGCAGGATAGTCAATCCTTCGTACGGGAGGCGGCAGCGATCCAAACGAGATTCGATGCAACGACGGGCCTGATCTAATGGTACAGGCCTATGTCGCTACGCATGAGAGATGTAATATTTATATTATAATATCATGCATATATTCGTTTTCGAAACACCTGAGTCGTGCGTTTGCAGAATGAATTACTTTAGTAACTTATCGTAATTAATTGATAAAATATTGCGTAAAACCCAACTAGACCAAACATTTTGCGTGTGCATAGGTTGGGGTTTTTAGATTAATTATTGATCTTATTTTTATCGAAAAATACTTCGTTAATTGTTTCGGTAAAAAATAATGCCTGCTATCAAACCATATCTTTAGTTTTATTGTACCTAAATTGTACGCTATTGGCCTTTTTCACATACACTGGTAGACGAATGTTTTGTAGAGTCACTGTAAATAAATCAATGTCATGCAGCTGAGTTTTAGCAGCATTCAAAAAACCACAATTTTACGCAAAAAAGTAAAACTTTAGAAGGCGTTTTTGAAATTTCAAAGTTTGTTTGCGAACATTTTTCAACGTGTTTTGGTTAGTTGCAAAATAAATTTTCATTTTCAAAAATATGAGTATTCCTAGAATATTGTTGGGCCGAAAATGTTTATTATAATGCGTTTGTTAAAAACAACATCACAATTGTTTAAGTGCAAACCTAAACCGACTATGGAAAAAAGGAGGAAAAAAGAGGAAAAAATAATGTTGAAAATATTTGTAGATTAATTCTGGATTTATTAAGGTCTTTCGTATCAGTAACGCAAGTGGCATTATAGGATGACAGATTTTTCAACTACATTAATGCAGAGATTTTCAAGCATATTGTCAAGTTTTGATTTTTTAAATATGGTTTTTTTTTAAACTTTTGTTGAACCCATCAAAAGTTAAGAAAGGAATATTTCTCTTAAAACATGGTTTTGAAACGGCAGGAAACTTCTGAATTGTAAAAGTGCGACTTAAAATAATTTTCTCACAAATTTTAGGGGATAGTGATCCCTATAAAATGTTGAATGGGAGCTATTAACAGACGTGGTTGTTTTTGCGGGATAAACAAATGTTGTGTAGTATGTTGCTGGATTAGACCTTTACATGGTTTGCCTTTGGGATCAACTTGGATCAGTGTGAGCAAAGTTTAATGAATCGGTGAATATTCCTTTAGTTTGTAGTGTGATGACATTGCTATAGGCTGGAAGGAAAATACCCAATTTGAGTTGGAATGTACTTCCATACAGATAAACCCCGGTAAAAATGCGGAGCACAACGCGTAAATGGTTTGTTTCGTAACAAGGTGAGGGGTTTTTACGAGCTATTTACGGTAGGAAGTTTTTACGAGAGTGCGTGAATACTTTGGACCCGTGCACGACAGCACCGAGGAAATTTGCTGAATGAGCCTCCAGAAAGGTAACAATCTGCTCACCTCACAATACACAGGCAAAACAATTCCACTATTACGACAGTTACAAAAAGGGTGTACGGAAAAACACGTGCAATAGCCATTTTACGTGAACTGGCGTTAGAAACAGACGATAGGAGAACCGTGAGGGTAATAAATTTATTAGGTTGCTTTCTTGTAGACCATATCGAAGGCACAGGCGGTAGATGAATGTTTAAATAGCAACTCAATATTGCTCATAAATACAGAAAATAATGAACGAAAATTTGTTAGTGCATGCAAAGCGCTCAAAATATAAAAGAAACTAGAAATGCCCGAAATTGAATTATCTTGAAAACATTAATCGAATTTGCTTGTAACATTTCAGCTATACCTTATTTTTCATCATTATTTCATCATTATTTTTAACACACAGCCCAAAGTTGATTGAAATCTGATAACTCTTTCAATTAAAAATATTTGTGAGTAAGACAAAGCTACACAATAGTTGGTTGTTGTGCCACAATAAGCGAAGAAGAAATATAAAAGTTTCTCGTCATGAAGCAGAGACGATTTATAATAAGCTGTTTTATAGGCGCTGTACCATGGATAGAATATTTGTTTTTGTAAATGATAGTGCTTTCGATAGAATTAATGGAAAGAAAAATACTTGGTGCTTGAAGCAAGTTTAGGCAATTGAAAGTACACAGCCGAAATTGCATCGAGTAATATCACGAGCAATATCGATCGGATTCATGTCAGTAATGTGACATCGAGCTCCGAGCAAGCGCTATTTTTGGATGGTTCCTATGGTACGCTTCGTTGATGGCTGTTCATGGGAAAGGATGGACCGATGTGAATAGGCACATGCGCTCTTTGTTGGTTTCGTTTCAAACCACTGAGGGATGACTCTCATTGGTCGAAACTCATAGTTGCCATTATTGTTGTGTGAGAAGCAGGGCGGTATCAGAAGCCATATTTATTTAAGAAGAGATGTGGAGTAGTGTGCGTGTGTAAAAATAAATAAATTCTAGTTAGAGCGAAGTGGAAGTGCAAGAAAAGGAATATAACTGAAAGTCTGACAAGACTTCAATATCATTTGATTCTTTTTCACGATCGAACGTTGAACATAACTTGCTACTCGAAATAAGCGCACTGTTTTCTCTGTTTTTCATTAGAATGTGAAATATTTAGCTATAATCAAAATATATTAACAAAAGGTAGAAGTGAAGTTGAACAAATAATATCTATAATAATTTCTATTCTGGAGGAACAGTAGACCGTATGGCTTATTCAATAACATAATTATTATCAAAAAAAACATCATTGCAAATTTTTCGGAAGCTTCAAAGTCGTTCAATAGTTTCTGCGAACATGTTTGTGAAACTGTAAGAAGAAAATGTTTTAATATGATTCCAAGTAAACATTCCTACCCCTCAAGTTCATACGTAAAGCTCCTCTGATGGCACACACACACTAGCAACTGTAAAAAAAAACACAGAGCCAGCCATGTTTATTTTTATCCAGGGGAATTGTACGCACACATACAAAAATCTAGATACATGATATAGGTTTCTCGCTCTCTCTCTTCTGCTTCAATATATGGAGCTCTCATTTTTCTACTTTCCCCTAGATGTAATCAAGCATACCATCCCATCTTGCGGAGTGGTGCGAGCAGCGATAGTCGAAATTCGGCTCTTTCTACAAATATGTGGGAAATGGGCTCATCACAAAATGACGTTGTTCTTGACATGGATTTCCCATTTTCGTTGTTCCATTTCTTTCTGTCCATGCTACTTTATTCAGAGTACCATCGAACCAAAGTTATGATATTGTTCGATTGTGAATTTTGGTTAGTTAAGCAACACGGCCTGCCGTTCATCCAGAGTAAAAATAATAGCGTTCCAATCAAATTGATGCTAGTTGGTTCAATTTATTCTGTTATTCGCGACTGAACTAAACATTTAAGGCAAAACAACAAACAAAATCCTGATCAGAAAAAAATGAGTTATCAACATTTTTTGATTACATATATATGAAAGTTACGTAGTTTTTATTTCAACTTCATTTGTGAAGTATTTTCTAAGCTTACTCATCCCTTTAACGTTTTCATTTCAGAAAAAATGGAATACGGCTTCATAGACGTGGTTAAAAGGTAAGCATTCAAATTCTTTACCGACGGAATAATCAGTCATACATTCCGACGGTACGACATAGTTTTCTCACTGAAATTGTTAGACCATCAAATGTTGTTGAACTAGTAAAAATACTCACTTTTCACTTACTAGTTTGATAATACTTTGAGTCAGTGTAAAAAATATTTAAATCAAAATATAACAATAAAGTAATAGTAATGTTTGAAATATTCGTCACATAGTTTTATGACTGATCGATGAATATAGTAAAAAAAATCTACTCCTATGAAATCATAGGCAACAAGATATTGTCTTTTTTGTGGTTAAATGTATCATAACCTAGTTCTTCTACTTTTTTGTTTACCCATACATCCTTTTATGGACAAAGCCCGTCATATCTACTAATATACTAGGTTTTTTGAGATATTTTATGTACCCATAGCTGGGTAGTCAGACACAAGTATGGCTATATGGGAATTACAAGTATAGCTCGAATTACGTCAAGACTTATGAAAGACTAAAGTGGTAGCTTTTCGTCCACTGACTCACCCTATCACAAAAAAATAGTAGAATGATGTATTTGTATTTTTGATTAATAAAGTATTTGCATTTTTTGGGTTTTAGTATTGATATATTTGACCAGTAAGAGCTTTGTAAATTTCTTTACTTTACTATTTATTTGTAGAAATATTGTAGTTTTTAGGAGTTTCTGCGGGGTGGCGAAGGGTGTAAAATATATTATAAAATGATTAAACGTATAAAGAAGGTATCACCTGCTAATGCAGGAAAAGAGTAATAATGTTATACAGTCGGATGTTTCTCGGAATGATCTATTGAATAATTATATGTGCATATGTTCTGGCCATTAGTGATTTTAAAATGTCATGGTCAATGGGGCGTACGAGATGCTCACCTGGTCAACAAGAGTTTCGGTCACGTAACGTTAAACACATAGATTATAACACAGGAAGAAAACGAAAGGAAGAATATTAGAAGTTATATTAAAAACTTGCGCAACGCCTAACGATGAGAGATAAAGTACAATTGTTGTATAAAAAGTCGATTGATATGAAAATGGCGATAAGCTAAAGGTGCTACAATTTATTTTACTTTCATTCCCAACATTGTGCTTTAGTTGTTGAGTAGTTTATGCAGATTTTTACCAAAAAATTATAAATTATTTTGACGTAATAGATTAATTTCAAAACCATTATTGTATAATATTTGTTTCACAAAAAATACTGAAAGAGTGGTCGTTAACTTTATAGTAAAACCTTTTCTTATCAAATGAATTTGAGCCTACCCTCAAATGGAGAATGTGACAAAAAAACTGATGGACCGGGCGGTACAATATTGCGAAAGAAGCAAAATGCTTAGAAGCAAAATATCATCATCATTCCTCACTCCTCTCTATGTCATCTGCTAGAAATGGTGATTACATGCGCACTACTTGTGCTCAAGTTTGTATGTTTCGAGGTATGCGCTCTCTCCCATCCAATTTACCCATTTGAGTGAAAACCATACTCAGTTTTTTCTCATGGCTGTATGTTTAGCATTGGCACCCGAAATAACGTACTCTCTCAGGAGCAAACACTTTGTGCTACAGGGGAGGTAGTGTTGTTTTCACAATTCTTTTTCGAATTCTGATAAACTCAATAGACCCACAACAATTCGTGATATTGTGTTTGTGTTCTAAGATGGTATAAAGTCGCAAGATCATAATGTAAAGAAATGCTTTGTATATGCAACAACAACTGATTACTCCAGGAAAAATACGTCGATACTATGGAGCTATCGTAATCTGTTGGTGCAGGTGTTGAAAATGATTAATTTTTATTTGTAATCAAGAATAACGCATCAGCAAAAAATATATAAAACAAATATATGATACAACGTTTTGACAATTAGTATGGATAAACTTTTTACCTTCAACGAGTTTTTACGATACAAGATTACATAACACACAAGTGTAGCGGCCCGGTTGTGTAGAGAACTATGGTGCCGGTCTGTGGACGGTGGTACCGGGGTGCAAATCTATTCCCCAGGTACTGAAGACAGATGATCCACTTACATGGTATTATAAGTCTGTTAAGACATGATTGGGTGGCAGGATCTAAGCGGTGGTTCTGCCAAGAAGAAGGTCTTTTCAATACAAGCATACGTAAGTAAAGAGTTTATTGGTGCATTCTTAGATTTAAAATACATTCCGAATTACCTGTCCGCTGGTGGGAAATCAGTAGCGCAATATCCCATTAATATTGCTTACTAACATGCAAAACATAAAACAACAAAACACAATTAGCCTGGCATATGCAGCTTGATTTTTGAGATTTATTATTAAAAGTTTTTTTGAGTTAATTAAGGAGTTATATCTTTGTACAAGCAACTAAACACTGGTATGTTCTGAACGTTTTGATACCATCTTAGCCATCTTAGAGCTGTTTTGCAAGTTCCTAAAAAGGGTGCATAGTAATGGAGGCAGATCAGAATTGATGTACCATAGAAACGGTAAAATATTTTAAATTTGTTATTAGCAATCTCCTTTTGAGTTCTGCTTGGGGTATGAGATCTCCCCATTAGCCAATGAAATGAACCAATCCTTCAGAAAGGTACGGTTGGATGACTTAATGAAAAGAATAATTTCTCCATTTTATCTGTAAGAAATTTCTTGCTATCTGGGGTATTCATAGTAATACAAGTTATATGAGGGTTGAGTAGTTGGTATTTGCGTTTAACATTTATTTTGAATGGGGTCAAAACATTCCAATCCTATACAAAACGGTGGGTATATGTGTTGGAGTGGATTTCTTAAATGTTTTGTAAGTTATTTACGCAGCTTTTCTACTTGATATTAATATCTCAATGATGGTAAGACTTAGGTAACAATTTACTCATTCTATCTAGATAGTCTTTGCTACGACGAGCGATCTTAATTGTAATTAGACCACCGTGGGTCTTGTGAGCATCTTCCGCTGTTAACATTTAACCTAAGATTTATGTATTGATAATTGAAAACGCATTGATAATCCAAATATGAGCTGGTTTCGAAGTTGACACAAAAATAATCCATGTTTTTCCTCCTCCGGTAACCTAGTAGTTACCGTGTACGGCCCTCACAATACTCGACGTGGATTGAATCTCATTTGGACTGTCTTCATACGCTGGAGTGACTTTCTTGCTACGAACTCACGAGCAGTAACAGAAAACCAAGTCCATTAAAGACTTTGTTAGGCCTTGACCTAGAGCGAGTGTTGGGCTTTATTTGAAGTTATTATGTAATATAACAAAAAAACATCTAAAATCAAAAAGGCCCGAAGTATGATAGCTATAACTCTTTTGGAAAGGTTTGATACGGCCCGCAGTTGTATTGAGTTTTCGCCTACGATTAAATTAATTATTTAATCAAGTTAGTCAAACTATGATATTTTTCTTAATCTCATATTCCACTTACACATTCTCCCTATTTCAGTTCATTAGTATATATCACTGTTGGTTGAGAATACTTTGACAAAACCGACAAAAAAAGAAAGAAGCATGTATTACACATACATCACTTTGGTGCCCGGAAGCGATTCGAAAGGTTCAGTCACTGTGGACGACGCAAAATTGATAGGGCCTTGCTGGCATCGATTTATTTCACTACCTTTCCTCTTGTGCTCTCACCGAGCATGATATAGAAAGTCGTATACCTCCACCATCGAAAGTCTTTCTTTCACATTTTCGAAAATATTCACGTTTCATATTACGGTGCATTCGTTTCATCTACGCACCGTTCTTTAGGATCTTTCACTAAACCACCTTCACGGACGGAATATTTCGTTTGCGTTACAACAGTTTTTTGCCCCCATCCTTCTGTCATCGAAGTTTCTATTTCATCTTAAGTAGGGTCTGCGGCATTGAGCGATGGAGCAGACGTAGAAGGATAAAGAATAAAAAGGGGAGTTCTCGACAGTAGGGTGACTTTTGTGGAATATCATGCAAAAATACCTTACCGAAATCTGTTTCACTCTTGTCGAATTTCGCTGTAGGCATGCAGCATTTGCAGTACGGCATACATTATTTTTAGTGATTTGAACACATTTTTTGGGTAAGTCAAGAATAATAGAAGTACTATCAAAGTAAAGGTAGAAGACAAAGTAAATTTTGTGCACAATGCACAGAAAATTAGAGATTGTTAACGTGGTTAGGTTATACAACATAGAAGAAATTTAATTTACGAAGCTCTAGGGAATTTGATTATTTTAAGCATCATATTTCAATAAAATTGAAAGAATATGAAAAAACAAATCCCTTAAAATTCTTAAATTTTTTGCCTCAAAAACATGATCGCATAATCGAAACAAAATGCAGTAGCAACAATTTGCTTATAAAATAAATTATGTGTGCATTTTACTTACTAGTATTATTCTGCTAAAAACAATTTGATTCCGAAACAGACAACTTTCAAAGGCAAATAGAGAATGAACGAAGCTCGCCTCAGCAACAAACGATTTTTGCGTACAAACGTATCGAACGCATGTGAGCGTTGGTACCTTCATAAATCATAATTCATGCTGGCATGTTTTTCTCGAGTGACTGACCATAAAGTGTGTACATCAGATAAGAAAACGAAAGGAAAAACAAAACTAGTTCTTCTGTTGTGTATTTCAGCATGTTTGCTATGCTACAATGATGCTGGAAGGAGGTGAAAGAAATTCCAAAACATAAACAGTTAGCAATCTATTCGTCATAGGTCTTGCGTTTAGATTGTTTTATTGCACTGAAAGGGTTTTGACACGAAGGAATATTTGCTCTGAACACATAAAAAGTGGGTAAACGAAATTCAAAAGAAAAAAGGACCTTAATTGTATACCGAACTGGTTAAATGTTGTAGCTGTCCATAAACATACCGATTGAGCACTATTGTTGTTTCTTTTTCAGGAAGCACTTTCACTTTCACTTTCATATGCATGGTTGGTCAGACGGAAAAACAATATTTTAGACGTTTTGGTTTTTTGTTTTGTGTTTTTTCTGTAGGCTGCATGAAAGTTTCTTCATGATATTATAAAGCAAATAGTCGAAAAATGTTTAATAATAGTTATACAGGTTGTTTTGAATGATATAATGAAGCAAAATATCATAAACTGATATTGAACTAATCCAAAAAAATATTTTGAAGCTTGATTTATTGATGCAATTTTGGTGTTAGTTTGGCATTTCGCGCTGACGTCTGCAAGGTCTCGACGTAGACCGATTCCAATCTTTCAACCGCTCATCATAATCAGGTGTCACTAGTCTGTTGTAGTTTGTACCAAAAGTAAAAAAAATAATCATGTCCTTAGTCTCCAATAAGTCTCGAGCAGGCCTTGATCGGCAACCGGTTGTGTTGGCCAGAAAATAAGCAACATTAAATACTATAGTTAAATGAACGGAGGGCATATGGTGGAGGCGACTGGAAATCGTACCGATGGGATACGGGTACAAATCCCATTCAAATCGTCTCCCCCTTACTCCCGCTTGAAGGTTGACTATCCATCTATACGTTATAATAAGTCTCGTATTTCAGAAATCGTTGACATGGTGGAGTAGGTCGTAAGGCCAGGAATAAATCGAAAAAATATCATACATCTTTTACCTATGCAAAAAAATATCAAAGGTTTGTTCCTGTTATCCGCAACTTTGTCAAAACAATTTGGTTTAATTTTTTTGTAATCCGTTTGAACGTCAAATATCAACAGTCGAATCATGTACTTCTTGATGTTACATGGGGTAGGTTTTAGCTATAGTAATGGTTTTAGTTACGAACATATTAGTTTTCATATTAAAACTGCGCTTGCAATATTATTTTTCATTTAAACTACGAATCCATTTTCAGGAATGCTTCAGCAATTATCGAATGTTTTGGGTACAAAAACTTGATGAATTGCCTAATCTTCTCTGAATGTTGTTTTTTCCTGTTCATGAGGTTCTCGTTATAAATGCGTGTTCTGTTTGTTTTCATTTCACAGCTTTTGTGTAACGCAGCATGTACAGAAATCTTGTCGAGCTTAGCAACATTTGTTTTATCTTATAAACCGGTTAGAAGCTAAAGCTTCTGTCGAGTGTCATTTGTTTATTTATGTTTCTTTGATGAGTTCTGCATTTTGTTAGTGAATAGTTGCTAGCCTAATTGAAGCTGGGATTCGTCATGTTTTTGGAAAGGAGTTTTAAAAGAGATGATATTTTAATAATTAATTTGAAATAGACACAGCGTGCCGCACAGTTCCTCCTTACGAAGAAGAATGACCAGCGCTTTGAAAATGTTTTTTATTCACCTTTGCTTAGGCTCAATCGTGAGAGAGTTGGTTTACCGTGCAGAAAAATTATATGAATAGTAAATAAAGTTCCCCATGAGGATGATGATGCCAGCTGAACAGAGTTTTGAAGGAATAAATTGGTTGCCTCTCCTCGGTTGGATCCACAAACTACACCCTTGCCTGTGCCAGTTTTCCTTCAAACAACGACGAAACTAAATGAAAAGTCGGATGTTTAGTAAAGGATATAATAGAAGGCAGAGGGGGAGATTTTTCCATCATCCGTACTCTGTCGAGGACGTGTTCCAGTGCTTGTATTCGTGTAACTGTTTGCCTATACCAAACAACGGCAACGTTGGCTAGGGTAATCTCTTGGGGTAAATCCTTCGTCCTATGGATTATATTTCTCCTCGGTTTTTGCATCCTTTACTAGATAGCAGATGCCTGAACCGGGAGCCCACAAAACAGCAAGTTGGAGGCGCTATTTCTGCTGGTAGAGAAAGGCACTTTTTAGCATATCTTTTCTCTCTTTCAATTCAACGCACCGATTGGCTCCGACGCACCATCAGCTATCTGTTTGGGGGCTGCACACTTCTGTAAGTAAACAGGAGGATACCATTTTAGCTCGCTGGAACATGAGGCATGATGAAGGCTCTATCAAGCGAAACATTCTTTGTTTTCCTTGCTTTAGTTACCTTTTGCAATCTTGTGAGTTTTCATTTTATACCTGAGTGCTAACGCGTTCTGGAGTACAAGAGAAAACAGAAGCGTTCTTGAGTCGAATGAATTGTTTTAAAGTGAAGTAACAAGAGTGTAGTTTGTAACTTGGAAACTAACCATTATATATTAGGAGTTAAACTTTCTTTAGCATATAATATATGAATAAAAATGTACTAAAATAAACTGGGTTTCATTTTTTACTCATAACAAGGTTTCATAACAAAAATTAACATAAACTGCGATAGACTTCTTGAGTAACGACATTTTCCAATTTTTTTTGCAAGTTTTTATCTACAAAATAGAATGATTTTGTACAAAATAATACAGAACAGAGACGGACATTGACATAAAATGGCTGAAGAACAACATTGGCTGTTCAGTAATTTGAAAATTATGCTAGCTGCATATTTCTATTCTATACTAAGGGCAACTGTCAATTAGTGTTTTTAAAGTTTGGAACAACTAAAATAACAATGCAAATCTCTGATTGCCCGAACCATAAACGTGTTTGAATAGAATAATTATGAAAGTTATTGTATTGAAATGTAGGTGTATAAATAATGCAGCCTTAGAGAAAGATTGCTTATCCCTTGCCTTCTAGTTATATGCTAAATAAAATATTTTAATATAAAATGTTTGTAAATTAAAACGATTCGTTATTTTCTTTCTGAATGCCGTTTTCTTAATCATATAGCTTGAGGTGAATTTTCTTTCTGCTTTACTTCATTCATTGTCACCTACATTTAGACCCAACCGTTTCATCAAGAAGGACCAGTGGATTACTATTTTCTTAAATTGCTAACCTTTTTGATAGGCCAACCTATTTCCTAGCAATGGAATCATTCAACCGCACGGTGGGGAAAGCTAAAGATCGTACATCTTTGTAACTTCGGTCCACTGATGAACGGTCCCCCAATCGCCCAAATTTGTTGTCGGCTTGGATGACATTGGCTTTAATTAGAATAAGGAGGAAAAATAGTCGGAAATATTCACAAGCGTATAAATTAAGGGAATTCGTGCCATGCTGAAACCCGTACTTGCGGTGACAGAAGTTTGGTGGTAATAGGAGGACCGTGTTGTTATTTGGAACCAGACATCTTGCGCAAGAGGGCCCATAAATTTTCATACACAGAGTTCACTCATAACGGTGGTTGATGATGAGAATAGTAAAGCTCCGTCCACTTTGAATATCTTGCGGAAGTGAAAAAAATGTGAGAGTTGAGTTTGATGTCAAGCAAGATTATGAAAAATATTAGAGTTTTTAAAAAAGTTAAGATAGCTCACATTTGGAAAAATATATTTACTTAACATATTCGAAAGATTTCAGTGTTTTGACATTGTTTGCTTAAGTAAGATTTACTTAAACATACCAAATGACTCCTGGAATCAAATTTTTAATACTGTTTGAGATCGGACCTTCTTCAGTTTTGCATTGAAATTAGTTTAACTAAAAATTTAAAGGAAGAATGAATGTGTCACTCGTATTGATAGTCTTAATTTAATGTCTGAATATAATGTTTTTTTCGCAATATAAAGAATTGTGTACATTTCAAGGTTTGTAAGACTTTAGTAAAGATAAATCGACAGACCCGAGAACAAAATTAATGAATATCCGCATTTTAGCATTTTACCAAAAAGGGCATTAAAACGAGCAACTAATGAAGGCTGCAGCCTAAAGACGAAATTAAGATTGAATCTCGTCGCTGGAAAGTCTCGGAATAAAATTGGCCCCGTGTGCTACCGAAGGGTCGGTAACAGACGTAGCGAAGAGTAGAAAAAAAGATAAATGATTAAACGATATATTAAATTAAATTCCTCTTTGTTTGTCTATCATTGATTATCTATCGCTGTAGTTAAGTCGTGAGACGTGAAAAAGATGACAGCTCGTAGTAAAGAGTACTGCAAACATTAATTTATCTCAACAACATTTGCGTTAGCAATATTAAAAAAAACTTTTTGTATAATCTTTGCGAAATGGGAATTTTAATTATTTTTTTTAAATCAAGTTAGACCGTAAGAGCGAAGGAAATGTTTGATGATCAAATTAATATGTGTTGTTAGTGACTTTTGTTATTAAACTCTACATTTTTTGTTACATGCATGGGCATAATGAGCAAGAGTTATTTGTTATTTGCGTAGGCAAATGATAAATTATACTTGACTATCCTTGATAGTTGATGAGCTGCGAAGCAACAGCAAGATGTCTCAAACAAATGCCATCAATAATAAGGTTAATGAGTAAGGGTGATTTATGAGGCTCTGAAGATAAGATAATAATTATATATGAGATAAGCAATATCAGTATGTGCTATGATTTGTCTATGATAAGTTCTTAGTTTACGATGAAACATAATATTTAATGTGTAAACAAATACGTAATAACATCATGCACCATGCATCAGAAAATCAACTGACCGGATATTTTGATTAATAGTAAGTGGTGAAGAATATAAAAGTTGTGAAATGCCTTGCTTAACGAAAACAAATTATAACAAAATTGTGTTCTCGAGAAGACAAAACCAATCGTTTTATTGGTTTCTATTCAAACCTTAACGGTTGTAAATTGTTGCTACATTTAATCCTTAACTTACCTTATTATGCGTAAGAAAATACCTGAATAGCTATTAAATTTTTTACTGATATTAATTTCTGATAAGTATTTGGTTTGCTGTGAGGGATTCACATAAAAAAAATTGTATGGATCAGGTAAAGTGAATCAGAAATCATGTCATAGCTAGTGAATAACTGACAATCTTTAATTATTTTACAATAGCAGTCAATAAAGTCGTTAAAGATTCTTACATGATCATTGAAACGAGTAATTGATGCAAGGTACTAATAATATGTGGTTAAGCAAACCATGAAGAACCGCAATAAAATGTATGCTTTAGATTTTTAAAAAATAGGACATTGTCAGTTTAGTTTTTGAAAATGCAAAATCGCAATATGCGACCATTTAAATTATCACTGTTTTTGCTAAACAGTTCACTGATAGAATGTTTATTGTTTGTATGAAATCATAATAAACAGTCATTTGACTTCACATCATGTAATGATTGTTAAATGTTTGATGTTATGCTGATTAGCTGATTGCTGTATGGTTCAAGTTCGGGACCACTGGTTGGATCGGATATTTGAATTCCTATGTAAAAGATTCGATTTATTTTTTTCCTATTTCATGTAAGACAAGCGAAATAATGAGTGCGAAATTGCTTTTTCAATATGCCCTTTCATTTCCAATAGGAATTATGCTTTTTTGTTTAAACCGTACTTTATGTTATTTCGGATGATTTTTTTCGAAAAAACTTTTTTCATAAATCACATAAGAAGAATGAAATGTTTTTAAAAATTAATCCTACCTAGGAATGTAACTCAACAATTTACTGCTTTTTCCAATTCAGTACATATATTTGTTTCCCATATCTAATGGATGCTTCACTGTGCATATGTGCATTACAAAAATGTTCCATAACCCATTACCTGTTTTCAAGGTTCAGACGCGGTTGGAAAATTTTTGACCAGTCGTTCAGAGAAATTTATTTATAGAAAGAATAGTATAAAAGTATCATGCATTGCATGCTACGTTTTGTGTATTGGTGAGTTTGTTTAGTTTGATAAAATTGTTTAGTGTTTCAAAAAACTATAATGTTTCTTTTTACAGCGTACATTTTTAAATTAATTTTTATATTTTTATACATATTTTTAGTTTAGGACTTTCACTTTAAATCAAAACGGGTTCACTTTTTTTATTCAATTGATAAGCAAATAACTGTTTATTTATGTAAAGAACAAGCACAATTCGTCAAAAAAAAGTGTCTATAGCACATCTACTATATCTGCGTGGTGCACGGCACAAACGATTTGGAAATTCTAAAAAATGAGTACATATGTACTAGAGCTGACGCTTTGAGGTTGTTCATAGTTCCGTCGACGGCCACGAGAGAGCAGCACCTTACGGCACGCCATGTTGTCCAACACAGATGCAAAAGAACTCACACACTCTCATGGGAGGGGAAATAAGTTGCGATAGTGTAGGTAGAAAGGCGGAGTCAACGCACACACCAACACTAATTTGGAACTTGCTGAGTTTGTGTTAGTTGGATAGCGAAGTTTTCTTTCTCTCAAAACAACAAACAGTTTCTCATGGCTCACGGAGCAGTTGGAATATTTTGGGTCCAATTCAATGGCTTAACAAATCGCATTCCAACTGCGTTCGTTCTTCAACACACTTGTCTTAGGGTACGATGTTACCGGCTCTTTTTGAATAATTCGACGATACCTCTAGATTGGAAGACATCTTGATGTATCGAAATATATTTTGAGAGAATTGAAAACATATTTTCGTGTACAAATTGTGCTATTCTAATCACAAGCATTACAAAGTCTAGATCGATCGTGCTCGAATAGTTTCGCTCTGGCATTGGTAAATTTCTTGGGATAGTGATCATACCTCAAACACTCGAGTGATGGTTCGGACTGGTCGTCGCCGAAGGAAACCGGTTTGGTGTTATTTTGATTCTCGACCCATTATTGTGTTCACTCTCCTGGTGGTCATCCAATCTTTCAAAGGTCTAGTAAGGTCCATCATGCTCATAATTTGGTAGAGTCTAAATAAAAAATTACACTGTGATGGTAAACAGCGAATATCTTTTTCTCATTCATGTTTGTTCGTTATTGAACAAGACCTGTCTAATCAACTGATGGAATTAGCTTCTCTAACTATTTGTATACACGAAGTATTATAAACAGATTTCCTTTGATAAGGCAGTGGAATTCGAACCTCTTTAGCCCTTGCCTAAAGCCTTTGTATATGATATTCATACGTGAATATAACTAAACTAAAAGGTTTTTTTACATTGTTATTACGATGTATTACACTTGTTTTGCACATTTTTTTGCACATTTTGCACGATTATAACTTTAGCTTTTTTATTCGGTAGTAACGACCAGGCCGTATTGCTTGTAACTTTAAATTTGATTATGAATGGATTAACTCAAAACGTAAAATGTAAAAGTCTCCAATTTTTTTGATCACTACATATTTCATGGGCCAGATTAGAAAGGGTTGGCAGCAGCTATTGTTACACAAGTGTTATAAATTTTAAAGCTGTGCATTGATTGGCAAATAGGCGCTTTTCAATTTATTCTGAACGGAGAAGAAAGCAATCCTTTCTTATCTGATTACTTGTGCACGTGCATCGAGTCTGTTATCATTACAATTATTTCACACGAATGGATGTAGGAAACATATTATCACTATTTTGTGAGTTTTTGTTGCGCTGTAGCAGGATTGCTGGCCAGAAGAGGGATAAAATATTAAAATTAAAGAAAAACGTTTCTTTTATGCGGTAGTGCCAGACAGGCCGCTGTCCTTAAAAATACATTTTAAACTAAAATGAAAAAAAATAGATATAGAAAATGATGCAAAGAATGCGAAGTATTCTTAAAAATAATTTAAATATAATGTTAATATGCACTAGCTTCAGGAATGTTCTTATTATTCATCCGTATAAAATGTGCTCAAAGTTCATTTGCAATTATTCTTTTGTGTTTTACTTATCGGGCGCTACAACTGCCTTTTTTTTTACTTGTTTAAAACTTTACAGGCTTTCATGCTATAGTCGTTTTGCTGTCAGTTACCTTTTGCTGAGCTTTAGTATAAGTTTATGTTGCGGATTAAACTTCGTATTAAAACTATGGTATATTCCTATTTAGCTTAAGAAGTAAGTTTAGCTAAAACTAAAAAAAAAGAAGAAGAAGAAAAAGAAGAAGTAAGTTTAGTTTAAAGGTTTTGAGGAAATTAATGATATGAAAGGTAAAGTGTTTAAAAAATTTCATACCAGCTTACATAACATTTAAGCAAGTGTACTTAACCCAAAATTACACAGTGACAGAAACCAAATTTCGCTGTAAAGAAAAAAATGATTCAAGCTTCTATTAGATTAAACTTAAATAAGTTTTTACAATAAAACTGCAAGTAGATTATAAAAAACGTTAGATCACAAGGGCGGTTACAAATCAATTCAGTGTTGTACCACGCTCTGGATGGTCGGAAATACTTCTTCAAGAACGTTAATATATCTATTATGTTTAACAGTACTTAATAAGCTATAAAAAATTATGATATGCTTTAAGGTTTGGTTTTTGAAAACTTTGTTATAAAAATGAAAATTTTTTATTGATAGGGCTCGAGAAACCAAACCTAAAATAAATAGCATGCGGAAGCTTGAAATGGCAAATAATTTTAATCGGATCAGTTTGTGAATAAACCTCTTAGGTGAGCATGGGATTCCTTGAAATTTGTTTTCATATGAGTAGTTTTCATAAAATACAATCAACGACAATCAAATGTCAAAAATCATTATTGTTTAATAACGTAGTATAAAACATCTTCACTCAAAGATGTTTGCAACGCCTTAAGGGAAAACAATTTTTGTGTGTAATATTATATTAAATCAATCATAAAATGTTATTATTAAACAACAATCTTAAAAAAGTATTTTTTAAACATTTAGTGTTCAAATAAAACTTTCTAAAAAGCCTCCGCAAAATTTTTAAAAGTAAGAGCAAGAGCAAGAGTTGAGGTAAATTCGCCGACACAGATTATTCTGTCGTTCATTTCATCAAATCCTTTCACTCTGGACATATTGTTGGTTGCGAATTTGGTGTTCTTGTTTTTGTATGTAACCTTGTTTTACCCGTATAGTTTCTATGTATTCATGGTGATTGTAGTGGTGAATGAAAGCATTTGGGATATTGCGTTTCGATCAAAAGGAACGCTGATTCGATCATTATGAGATAACACCGAAACAAACACTCTGCTTTGTTGTTGGTTTGTCAAGAGCATCATTTTCGGAGCCAGTGAAAGTAGGGTGCAAATGTGGTAGGGGTGTGCACTTTTTTTAGTGTGGCTTATTTTTTGTCTGCCAGAAAAAGTAAATTTTACCCAAAGACAGCAAGTATCCAGAGACATACGAAGAAGGTGAATGAAATTTGAATAAAAATGTATCGTGTCATGGTGCCCAGCATGACAATCAATGAAAAAGTAAGGTCTTCTCATCTATTGTGATTTTCCAATCGAACGATGAACGAAGGTACCATCAATGCTAAAAATCTGCAGCATACGTGGCATCAAAAGAATCAACAATTTCAATCAAACGTATGTACGACGTGGTACTGCCTGATTCTTGCCTCTGTTTTGAATCATTTTGTCTTGTTCACCATTTACAGTGCTGGTTTTGAAAATAAGTATGGAACACGACATGCCTGGTGGCAATGCAAATAGCTTGAAATACATGCGTGTTAATATACCGGCCCCATGATTTTAACAACAAATCATTGTTGTGTTTTATACATTCTTTCTGTTAAATCCGGTTCACAATGGGCTCAAAGTAAGCTAAACTAAACAGAGGCTGTATGTTTGCTGTAGACTCTATTGGTGCGCTATGTTTGCCATTTGCCAGAAATAAAAACAATTTGTACCGCAGTTTTACATGTTCCGCAGCAAAACATGTTTGCATGTTCCGCAGCAAAAATCGACATATATAGTCATAGACAACCAACCATAAAGAGTTACATTTGTTTTAGTTCACGCTAGGTATTTATCGGGTTTTACAACGGATAGGCCGTTGTAATGAAAAATATTAAAATCATTTGATAAAGTTTCGATCGATTCATCCATGACATAAAAAAGTTTATTGATAAGAATAGGTTAGTTTTGAACAAAAATCGCCGTGTTCATTTTATATAATTTACAGAGAATTTAAAAGTTATTTGTCCTCAAATATCCAAATTAAAAGGTTTGCGCATGGTACAATGCAATCAAAGTCTTATTGTAAATATTATTGCAAGTGTTACAAGTTCCGAATAGATACATAGCGACACATAAAAATAGTGTAAATAGACCAAAATTAATGTTATGTCGCCTTCCAGCTTACATGTGTTTTTCACTACACTTATAAACATTACTTTAACTGTTCATTTTGGGGTATCTGTCGATATGCTTTTGAATCAAGCGAGTAAGTCAGTCCTGTGTAGCAGGGTATATGAATGAAAAGGCGGATTGCGGTACATAGAAATGAAACACCATGCTCCTGCTTGTAGGAGTGTAGGGGGAGATAGATTTTTTAACAGAAAACAAGATTGGATTTCGTTCGTAGTAGGCGACCATACGATGCAGCCCCATGCATTGTCCTCATTGTACATTTTCGAACAGGAGGATTTATAAACAACTTTTTCAAGAAAAAAAGAGCAGCAATATTTAAAATGACAAGATGGATCCGTAAGTTACAAAATTGTAAGAAGACTACCAACACCTTTTTATCTATTTTAAAATGTAGTTTCTATCCTCTCATCTTTTATGTCATGTTTGATTTTGACGTTGTATGACAATGATGAACTCGGAGAATATCTTCTTTAGTACAAGCATATCATTTTCTGTATAAAGCTATTTTTCTGCATTTCATCACTGGATCTAACACGTTTATTGTTTTTTTTATCAAGGCTGCCTTTCCATTCTTTATACCAATGCTGATAAACTGTTATACTTAGATAACAACGCAGTTTAGAGTTTTAAATAAGGTATGTGTCAGTAAAAAGATGATTTGTGCGTATGATGCTGCAACAAACATTGAATTTTTAAAATCGTTTTAATAAAACAATTCAATCAATGCTGATGATTGTTGCATAAATCATGTAGAATTACAAATAATTTACAATGTACACCACACAGTGATTTAATTAAAAATATGAATAATTTTTCTTCTCGGATCAAACTATTTAGAATCGAGACAGTATTATATATTATTTTTTCTTATGTAAGTAAAGCAGTTTTGAATTGGTGTACAAGGACATAAAAAAGTATAGAAGAATGCGTTGAATAATGTCAGTAAAAATCAAGGCAGCGTTTTTACTTTCATTTATGAGCTTTTCGTTTTGCTACGATTTTATTACCAACACGGTGCTGTAATTTCGATGACCTTGGAAGTAAAATATGTTTGGTACTCTCACTCTTAAGTTTGGTAAAGCATGCGTCGCTATGACCTTGAAACCCTTTAGATCCTTAAAGTGTTTGCGTCCTCCAGCAGAAGGGTTATGACCTTGAGTTGCATATGCATATTACAGAATGCACATTTATGGGTAACCATGTATATACCTCCAAAAGTGAAACGATCTAGCAAACGACATTAAATGATTCTTATGGCTTTCATTTTGCCTCTTCCTGATCGTTGATAGTAGTGGTAGCTGTCTACATACCAAGCCGCCAGTCAGTCTCATTCGGTGTGACCCAGCATGCCTGTTGCTGTCATAAAATGCTTCGCTCACCACCAGTTCCGTCTCGTCAGTCGAAAAGTGACAGCTATTACTAAGGATCGTCGTAAATGGCCATCGGTGCTTTATGGTAGCGTTTATGTTCCCACAATATGATTTTTAATGAGGCTGGAGGCAATGTTTAAGCCCATTTCTTGTTTAATCTTTGTCAAACGCATTGTGTAAACATGGCCATTATAATTCATGAAAAAATGTAATGCCTTATTCGCCTTACTATGAAATACATCAAGCTATTCTTATGTAACACGATTGCTGATTTACGCGACTTACGACTGTTGTCCAGCATTAGTTACATCCAAACTCAAGCATGCAGTTTAGTATCGGAAATAAATAAGTTTATTTCCGAAATGAGTTTACTATTCCAAATGTAAAAGATTTTTTAGGACTATACTCCAGGAAATTTGTCTAATTATAAAACCAATTTCAATCACTACCTGTTCAAAGATAACCACGGTACAGAATAAAAGGTTGATGTCCGATTTCATTACCATAATCGTGCAAGTTGAATAAATTTGAGAAAATTTTCGTTTAAAAGTTGAACCTTCGTGGGTGTGTCTTTCGGTATTTGGTGTCTTCTGTTTTAGTTTTGGCAAGCAAAAGTTCTTTGATGTAAGATTTGGTAGAAGGATGAATCTGATGAATTTCATTATCACTCTTGTACATCATTACAATTTTATCTCTCCTTCTCTTTCTCGGTGGTTTTCTGCTTCTCAAGCCATGGGTACTTCTTCCCTTTCCTGTTTGATTATGAACTTATCTCTGTCATTCTTGTCCACAAACGTACATAGTAGAAAGGGAGGGTTTTCGTTTGGAAGAAACAAGACGGGTGAATATATTTTTTGTGTTTGGCGCGGTATAATGCAATGTCTGCAATTTAAGTACAATACTCCATGCTTTCATCCTGCTCTTCTTAAGTTTTTCTTCGCTAGCCATAGTCTATAGCAGTTTTGTTCTTGGTTGTGGTCAATTTAACAACTGGTAACATCATTCTCCACCGGGCTCTAGCAGGTTGTTGTTTTTGTTGAAATATTTCTTTGCGGCCTGCGTTGGCTCTTAGGGGGACTTTATTAATGAACCGTACCCTTTACAACGCAACTCGAGCTTTATACGGGCTACTTGAGTTAAAGCATTGTTTAAAGAAAGATAAGAAGGTAGATGGCATCTGAATGTAGGTGATGAACGATTTGTAACACAGTAACTACGAAAGGTTTTCAGAGATACAGTTAAAGATGCTTAAAATGACTACTACTGAAGAGAGTTGATGATGTACAAAGAAATACGCCGAGTATAAAAAGTTAGTTAAATGATATTTTACAGTAGTCGGTTTTAATTGTGCACGCAAGGTACAAAGAGTTATATTCGTATTTTATTAATGTTTTATTTGAGAATATTTAAGAGTTATTAGAATTTACAGTTGGAAAAATATTAAAAGCATCAAATAGTTTGGCATAACTAGTTGCACTAGTTACATTATCAATAAAAAATAATAATGAAACTGTACTACCAACTCCTTAAAAATCTTTATAAAAATGTAGGTTAATGATTTGTTTTCCTGTAATTGTAATACTGGATGAAATATGTATATCATATTATCATACATCGTCTATGTTATGTGGAAGGTTTGTTTGAAAAATGTTATGAATTGAACTATCGACGAATTTGAATACAGAAGACTCTTTCCGGTTATTTTCTGAATCATCCGCCCACGATAGCGAACCATTTTGTTCGTGTAGTTGGCGTGCTTACCCGTCGTACGCTAGACTCGATAGCAGCACAGCGTTGGTAAAACACAGCACACTGTCAAGTGAAGAGAGAGGTGCTCACAGTTGTTTACGTTAGTTTTCTATGCAGCATTTTATTGGTTTTGATTTGCAGTGTGGGTAGCCTTAGCGCAAGTGATAAGTTTATTGTTTGTGAAACGAAATAAAATTGGGGACAGTAAGAAATGACAAAAGGTGTACGTAGGTGTAATTGAACAAACGCAATTGTAAATTCGAAACGAGTAAGTTTTGATCTATTTGTATTTATATTTCAGCCAACGATGTTGTTATGCATCTAAACAATTCTACAAATAATTTGCATATATCATCATCATCATAACATCTGTGCATCATCCGCCAGACTAGTTTTCTCCTTAGAACAGTTATATAACCCTAGAGAAATAACTGAGTTTATAACAAATAAGAAAATAATATTTCAAATAAATTATTTTAGTATGGGCATGGTGATATGGATAGAACTTAGCTATGTTAGCATAGAAAAAAAAAACTATCATCTGTTACGAAAGTAAGGTGAAGAATAAAGAGAGTACTGACCTACACCTTCTTTTCGACAAATTGAATTGTTTATTATTCATTCAGTTTTATGAATAAAAGATTCCGATTTGACCACTGCTGCTACTCATTGCGCTCACATGTATTCGGTAAAAATGTGCAACGTTTTTCGATTCGATTCATGATACCACAGATGCCGCAGCGGTCTATGTTAATGCAACCAAGTACTATGCTGATCTATTTGATACATTAGTTCGTTTAAGCAAGCATTTTTTCTTCAATATGTATTCATTTGTTTGTAGCTCAAATATCTTCGATAATAGTAACTTAAGCTACAAAACTGAGCATATAATTTTCGTATTAAACAAATTTATAGTTGTATGTTAACAGAATTTACTTGATTGGCTGATCAGACTTAGACAAAAAAATTAATTTATAGTAGAAAAACACCTCGACTGAAACATTAAAGGAAAATTAAAAAAAATTATGGTGAGTTGAAATTTTCAATATTTCTTACACTATATCTGTTTAATGAAATTTACTGTTAAGGTCAAGCTGTGAGAAAAAAAACCGCATTCTGAAATGCTTTGTTATAATAACTAAATGGAAAGACTAAAGGTGGACAGAAGCATTTGATTAATGCATACCAAAGCCCGAAATCTATCTCAGCCTAGAGGAAAAATAAATTGTCACACTTCTGAGCCATCCTTGGTACGGAGCAGCAATCCAGTAAAAGTTTTTTCATTAAAACTTTTCTTTCGCATAGGAACCGAAAGAATGACCAGAAAAAGAATATTTTCCCCCAATAATGATTCTCAGCTCGTCACCCAATGTTGACAAACAAATAGTGGACAAGCCCGTTGGCTACATTCACCTTACCTTGTACCTAATATTTTAAGCAAAAATAACAAGAGAATGCGTAGAAGATGAAGAAGAGTGCATGATAAGTAGTGTTTTGAGACAAGCGTGGTGTATTTAAAATTGTGCTAAAACAACCATCTTGTCACGCGCAACTTTCACCGTTTGGATAGTGAAAACCGGATAAAATATGAACAAACACACTCTGATAGGTAATCCCCGGCAAAACAACAGATGTTAATGGTGTTCAGATTAGGAGCAATTTTCAATTTATCTTGTAGAAAAATAAACAGAAAAGTTTAAGAGGACTCTTTCTACAGCTGAAATATTAAAGTTTATATACAATGTTTGTGCCAGCAATAGTTGAGATATTTAAAAATTTATATTATTATTGAAGTATTGAATAGTTATTTCTATTCATAATATAATGTTTTCAATGAAATTCATGATTTGCTTTTGCACAAACAATAACATGATATACACCGCTTATTATTGAAAGAACAGATGGTGCAAAGAAGCTGAAACGGTTCAAAAAGATGTAACATCTACAAACGTTGTGTGATCATGTTCTTTTTTTCCTATAGAGTGTATTGCTGGTGATTTTGTGAATCCAGTTAATTTTTAAAATAGGAATACTTCCTCAGTTTCCCTTAATTTCTCGTTCCGACCATCCTATTTACATTTGGTCCCGTCTGCTTGTACCTCATAGAGTTTAGAGCAGACATATCGTTTGCGGAAAAAGCAAACATAGCATCTAACACATGCCTTTGTCGTTAGTGTCCAAGGACGGCCATCATCTAACCCTTTCCCATCATCATTATCTTGTTTCTGGGCTAGTTACGCTCTGTGTCCGCAATATTTAGATTCTTACTTTCCCTTCCCTTTTCAAGCAAGCAATCAAGTTTTTTTTTCTCGCATTTTGTATAAGTTCTTCTCAGTCGCCTTTCTCATTTTGCGGATTGTTAATTTGTTCATTCTGCTTTCCGTCGTCTTCTTAAAAGAAGGCAGTGAAAGGGGAACGAGGCGAGGTACTTTGAAGTATCGTTTCCTTTCGATCCTTGTCTTAGTTATGTATAGTTTATTTAATTTTTTGGCTAATTCAAAATGCAAATAAACGACTACTGTAGGAACGGCATGTCGTATGAACTGTTGAAGGCTGGTCTCTTCCTTTAGAAAATGAGGTTTATTAGCTGAAGTGTTCATACGAATTTTCATACGAAGTCATCATACGAATTTGTTTCACATAAATTGATATGTTCAGAAACAGGAGTCAAAGCTTGATTATTACTTATTATTGTTTTGAAAGTACTTAAAACTGACAAACGTACATAAGCTTCTCCTCGTCTCCGTTCAAAATTGTATATTTTGGAGTTTTGAACATTGGAAGTTGACCAAGCAATTGTCGAAGCAAGTAACGGCTTTTCTTCTACTTTAAACTGTAAAATAGAATTATTTCTCATAGAGCGTGATGCAAGAAAAACTTTCAAGTCTAGCTGATGCAAATGACAAATCTCCTGTTTCCGAATAAATAAGGTTTATTTTGCATTTAAGCTATCTAATGATGATAATGAATACAGCTGATATAACCGAATGAACAGATGACATCTGTTGCATTTCTCTTTCACAAAGAAAAGTTCATGGCTTAAGATTTTGACAGGAACACCGATTATTTGTTAGCGTTGGCATTGCAAGTAACTCCATCTAACAGAAAGAAACGAAAGATGCTTCGTATTCCTTAATACAAAACCCCGCAGACGGTAACCGTTCGAGTCGCTACTAGTTGAAAGCTTCCACCACGAAATGTTTAGACCAAGGGAGAAGTTTTGAAATTAAGGTTGAATAGGAGCAAGCTTTGTAGAATTCTCAATTCATTCCAATTTCACTTAAATTATACAAACTACTTTGTCTAAGAATATTTAATTAAATAATCGAAAAACGAAAACAATGAATTGATTCTGATACTCGTATGCAAGTTAACGGTGAATTTGAAATACGAAAGTTTAACTTAAGCTGTAACAGAGGCCGCGGATTGAGAATGTTGAGTGTGATATTAGCTTTCATAGTCTTTTTCAACAGTCTTCGCGCTCTCAGTGTTGTTTTTGAAGTGTGTGAGTTGAAATGTTCCATCGACCATGAACTTGTATAGTGAGGAAAGAAATGTTTCTTTGCTTGTAGAACAACTTAGACTGCTTTTCGTTTCTTCAGTTTTCTGCATCTTAGCACTGGTACGAGTTATGCTGTAGTGAGCTTGAAGCAGAGTTAACGTTTAGAGGTGTTTAGGAATAAGTAACTAAAGATTTCTTTAGGAGGGCATTGTTTTTCTTTGACAACTTGCATTTAGCTGCTTCGATAATGCTATGGGAATAATACAAATAATAAATGTCTATTGATTGTAGTACAAAAAGTTTAGGAGCGTGACCCATGAACCACAACAAAATTTCTCGTTATCAATATATTTAAAGAAATTTGTTGTATTAGATTTCTACGGATTTTGGAATAATCATCAGGTGCCATAGTCCCCCGGTGAATCTCGGAAACATCTTGTTATTTAAATGCAGGTAAATCAACGATTACTAAATTTTCTAGCAGAAAAAATAAATGCAGTTTTTATTATTTTTTTTTTATCAAACATAAATCTTGTTTCACCCCATTTATGAAAAATAAGTAAAATTATGATTAAAAATTCAAATCGTTGTTTCAGTTTAACGAAGACTGTATACTTATACTTTTTTAATAGATAACTTATATTCTCCTCAAAAGAAACAGCAATTAAAGAGCAACACGCTGTTGAAAGGCTATTATGTATATTTTTCATTTATTTTTTATGTATTATTTTTAAATGAAACAATTTAAATTTCGACATTAATTTAGATTGAATTCCTTTAAAAACAACGTGGTGGTTGACGCTCTGGCGATTACAAGTCTGGCCGACAATTGATTATATTAGTTAAATTGCTAGATATACAAAATTATATACCTAGACTCTATATTATATCAGTTAGTACCATCATGTAGTGTAGAATGTGTAGGACTCAGAGCTTCTTTCTCTTTTAATAAGTGAGCAATACATTTTACAATAATAATACAAGAATACAAGAACATGCTTAAAAATATCAATTGAAACAAGTTTTTAAATACAATGGACATTTCGGCTGTGTTTTTATAGTTTTGTTATTAGCTGCATGGGTAAAAACGGTTTTTAATTTGCATTGCTGCTGGACATTTTTTGTATGCCACACAGTTAAGTCAGATCTGTGATTTACTGAATGATATTTTGTTGTTTTTCAATCAAGCATAACCAACCAGGCCGTTTTATTGAATGGAGTTTTGCTATTAGCCAAACAATTTTAGCGATAAGAAACGGAAATCATTAAGTTCAAAAGTATAGCTTGGGATTCATGCATACTGTGGTTGTTTCGCAGTCTTTGTTTATTAATATACTAGTGAAGAAGCCTTTGGGTCTAGATTTTTTAGCGAAATATAACACAAAGTTTAGTCATATTAAAAGAAATACTTGTTTGTGCTTATGTGTTGAGTATACAGCTAAGTGGTATTTGAAGTGACTTATCAAGTTTTCTGTGCAGTTTGTGTAACCAGTTTGTATTATAATAGTTTAAAAATAGTCACGTCACGTGATGTTAACATAATGTTTGCAGCATTTTTTATCCAATCGAACAGAAAATATCGTTTCATAAAAAACATGTCCCTCTTGCGTATTTTTCATTATATTTTGGCAAGCATGCGCATTTAGTCTTAAACATGTATATAACACCATTTTGCTTATGTGTGTGCTGTACATGTACATCGCTTAAATATTTGTATAAGCTCATGAGATGCGTTATACACAAGCTTTGTAGTAGTATTTCTGTTTGCAATGTGAATCAAACAAACACAGTTTCACGTCAGTGTAGCATACACTATAATCATATATGAAGCATGTCGCAGTGTGTATATGCAGATAGGTAACTATGTATTCGTGAATACTTTGATAAACCAAACTATACAAGATTGTCGAAGAGCAGCATCTGGCACGTAGATAAAATTGAGCTAAGCAATTGGCTATGTAAATAAGAAACGCTAGAGATTCCGTGTTGGATCATATTGTGGGAGACAAAAAATAAATGAAAAAGTACCATGAAGAAATGACACGTGTATTTACATTCAAAAAGCATCTATGTTTCTACCGTACCTCATAGTCTTTCTTACATGAAAAATAAATTACACCCTGATGTATAATTTTGTTTTTCCTACCTTGATAGACGTTCAGAATAAGCTAAGTTGAATAAAAGATAGTAATGTCTTCCATTGAAGTTGGAAGATGTAATGTAGATTCAACCGACAATCTTGCGTTCATGTTCGTTTTGCTTCCATGATGCGTATTTACTTCTTTCAGTAATGAAGCAACTTTTTTTTGCGGAAATATACAGTAAACATCAAAAGGTATATTCAGTTTCTGCTCAATAGCTTCAATACCTCTCAAACAAGCAATCGTTATTAAACATACTTACTAAACATACTTCTAAATATGTAATGTAATGTAATGAGTATAAACGTTATTGAAGTTTAAATTGATGTTTACAATGTGAAATATTTCTTTATAATTCTTGGAAATAAGCTGGGAATGAATATTTTAATAAATGTTTTGTATGTTTGTCTTATGAGTTATGAACTTCTAAATCGGAACAAGTGGCAAATGTGACCGATTTTTTTCTAACATGATCGTTTAGTATTGAGCGATTGGACTTACCTTAGAGTTACCTTTTGTTTTCTTTTACAGTCCTCGAAACAAATAATTTCAGTATCAAATGAACAATGTAACAAATTAAGTTCGCCAACAGAAAAAGCAAACTAAATGCATTTTGATGCATATACATTAGGAGGACCTGAGTTATAGGTTATTTTTGTCATTGCTAATTTACAACACACACACAACAGTCACAACAAATCATGGCTCTAAACACTGATTCAATAGATTTCATGAATAGGTTCAGCTATGGTTAAAATACATTGTATTCTGAGCGTAAAAAGGTAATTTAAACGAATGCAATCAGTAATAAAAATTCCACAATAGCTTTTCGCAATATGTAATTTATGGCACACTCATTTGGTTTTGCGGATCTATTTATAGTTCCAGGTGGTGAGTATTTAATGGCGCTAATTACTTATTATTTGCTTGCTTCATTTAAATAAAACTATAGACATGATATAAGCTTAGCATAACCAAGCAGTTCTTTACATTGAAGGAGAAGACGAATAATATTAGAATTATCGTATGATCGTTGACATTTGAAATTATGTAATATTACTCTTTACACAGATCATCAATAGGCATCTCTTTTCCGTCTAGAAGCGTCTTGCAAGTAACTTAAGATTAAATATTACATGATTGCGGTTACCCTAGCTACTTCAACAATCGATTAGCATATTTGACGACATTAATTTAAAAGTTCATGGAATTGCAAGCATAAGCCTGAAATTGAGCAGAAGAAAACATGAAGATAATTGTGTTATTTTTAGATTAAATCGTTCGAGCTCTCTAATAACAACTACGTTAATTTCTTAACGATCAAATATTACACGCAGTGCTTTTCAAATCTGTGTGGCACAAGAATGGCGAAAATAGTGACCATACAAATTGTTCGTAGCAAGGTCAGATCAGTGAAAGTGAAATGCACTGAAAATGCTACTAAATGCGATGTGATGCACCCAAACCAACATTCTAGCGTGGGATCGTGTCTGGATGCAGTAAAATTGAGTTGAAGGGCATAAAAAGCGGTAACAAAGAACACACCCTTTTTGTGCCACGACCTCGGATAAAGGTAGTCAAGGCCGCCAGACCAGTATAAAGTCAGCCGTTTCGTTTACAATGGTCATAAATCTAGAACTTGAAACGTAACACAAATGTTTCGTCGAGCCTTGCAAAGTGTCCATAAAATACCTTCCCTAAATGTTGTCAGTAGTAAGCGTGTTGGCGTGGAAGCGCGGATTTCATTCACACTTCTTTGCTATGCTTCCGAATGCATACGTGACGATGCGACCAAAAGTGCAAGGCTGAAGATTTCATGGAAAAAGGGAAATAATGTGTGTTGGACAGTCGTTCGTCAATCAGCTGTCTGTCGTCTGTCGTGCGCCAGAAAGTGGATCAGCATTTGACACATCAACGAATCTTGCAAATGGCGTAGAGATAAACAAGAATCTGCAACACGTGCTTATGTAGTTGTCTCATCTGCACCACTGAACCCTTGAGCAGTTTTAGTATCGAGTTCGTAATTCTCGTTATTCGTAATTGATTCTACGTCATAATATGTTGTTGTTTTTCTATCGTATGCACATCTTTTATTATTTGGTTGAATACAAACAGTTCTTTTTTGCATTAGAAAATATGTTGTATTATTTTAGTTATTTATCATAGCTAGGAGTTGCTCAAACGTACACTTTTTCAGAATTCAAATGCTATTATGTAAGTTATAATCTGTATCAGAAACATTTGCAAGGAATTCTTTTTGAGTTACGTAGTAATTTTGAATTAGTATAATTTTTCTACTCAATTATAGTATGTACAAAAGGTTAATTTATTACCCAAAATTAGAGTGTACCAAACAATACTTCACTCTTATTAAGTATTCCAAACATGTTTATTCAAATTAAACAATGATTCGTATCGAAAAATCTGATGGATGGGCTGTAGGACTGGAAGGTGTTAAGTTCATAATAAAAGAGTCATAAAACTACTGCCTGAATGCAATATCCATCGTTTTATGGAAACGATTGATGTTTGAACATGATTGAAAAATCTTATTTGGCTTCTACCAGTTCGAAAACTTGTATTTTCTGCTTCCAAAACATAAAAATTTTAATCACGTCGCATGTAAATGTAATGAAGAATGATCCTAACTTGCATAAAACGAAAAAGTTGAAGGAGCGCAACAAACTGTTGGCTTGTAGATGAAACATTTATTCCCAATTGTTCTTTTGTTCTGTTTTAATTGTTATGCATTTTAACACCGGACGGCTACACCTTACGCTTTCGAGTATTTTGACGAAGTAGTGTATTAATATTTACAAATATAATATATTTATATTAGCATATATGTAAAAATATAAAATATATTAGATATAAATAAAAAATATACAAAATTTTTTATCTTGTGCTGAACATGTTTTACACAAAGCATAGTGTGTATTGTAGATGTATTTATGGTTATGGTTTAAACCTACGGGAAAGTTTAAATGTTAAATATGTATATCATATATTAAGGCGTGTGAGTTATTTTAAATTATGATTTTTATTGGTTTTTTTGACTGTGATTAGTGATCTGCTCTGGTTTCAGTTGCATGGTTTGGGGGTATCCGAATGTTTCATGCTAATATATTCTCATAATGAGAGTGAGTCCAAAACTCTCCAGTGAAGAGTTAGATTTCGTATTCAAATGAAAAATAGAGGGTGGTAGCTGCCAGCACATTGTTTTCCACAGTTCTCCTATGTACCTTAAATCTACATAGTTTTTCTCTGTGCTTCATTTTGATTCCGTTCCCAAAGGAGCCTTTCTTGAATTTGTAATAAATATTCAAATTTTAATCAATTTCAGACGTAACGACTTAGAACCCCTGGAACAGAAATGTTTGCTTCAGAGTTGATACTATCATCATTTCTTACAAATGAAACAACACACCTTAGGACGGCACTTTTGCTTAGATATTGTTATGTAAAATGTAACATTTTTGATTATCATTGTTGCACTAGTCCTTAGTATCCCAATATATGTGAAGGATCATTGTGGCTCGATTGTTACGTGACGTATAAATGGTTTATAGGTTAACTTGTTTATATTTTCAGTATGCTATGGAGCTTACTAATAGTTCATGACATTCTCTTCAACATTAAAGCTACTGGATCAATAATTTTAACTGACAATAAGTAACTTTACGTAACGTTTAATAAGGATGCAAAAAGTGTAGTAAATACAGTTGACAAAATAAAATTAGAACGTAGTTGAGAAATGTCATATTTTGCGACATTTTTAATTGCTGCTGTTACAGGTACACAAACAAAGCATTCTTCAATTCAAGATTATCGTTGATTTTGGCATAAAACGATTTTCTGTAAATCTATCAAATTTTAGAAATCAGAGATTTATTTTCATGCATTTCTGGCACCTTTAATTAAGTTTTTTAACATATTTGTTATTCCTACGTAAACATTCATATATTTATGTTTAGTAATTTTTTATTGAAATCATAGAATTGGAGTATTTAAACTGTTCAAACATAGAGCGTTTTGAGTTATTACGATCAAGCGGAAAAGGAAGTTTTGTTTTTCTAGACTCTCTGTGCCATCACGAACTGCGCACGTTTGGTAAATATTATTATAATTAAGGGTAAATTGCTGTTTGCTTATACTTTTCTCACTACCAAAGGCACATATGTGTGAGTCACATCTCTGGTACATGGGGAGAAATGTTGATTAGACTGTAGAATACACTCAGTTGAGAGAACGAGGTAACCATTTTGCTCGCAGGTTATATAAAAACTGGCCCTCATCCTTTCTTACTTTTGGAAAAACTTCTGGCAGAATAAACTATATTACATTTCGTTTACATGAAGTTGCAATAGAGATATAAGGCATTTTTCTAAAAATCTATAGCGCATAGAAACTTTTCACGCGGAAAAAATGTTGATAGAAATTCTAATTCAGATCTACGAACATAAGCAGCGCTTTTCAAACGGAATCTTTTTTTTTTGGCAAATGGATATGGTTTGCTCTTGGATAAAATGGAATATGTCTTTGAAAACCTCTACCGTAGTGGATAGCTAATCATCAAAAATTTACGAACAACATACATGAAAAAGGTCATACACGTATAAAGTATTTTCATAAAAAAAGATAGATTATTTTTGGATTATCTATAACCATAATTCACAATGCATCATTTTACATATTATTTTAGTTTTACACTTAAGTCCTTTATAAAACACACATGTTGTATATATAGCTGAAAGTCTTCAAAAATGGTTATGAAAGTTAGGTTACACAACTATTACACAAATATTAATTTTATCCACAAAGAAAATAAAAAAATATTATGTTTTTCGCAGCTTGTAGCACCCAACATAAAAATGTTACAATGTGTTTGACTATCTGTGACTCCCAAAGTAGAATAATCAATCCGACGCTGTGGGAGGTTCTACAAATGGGTTTCAAACGTCGTGCTTTGTGCTTTGGCTTCATGTTGATGGAGTTTGCCGTGCGTCCCTTCATGTAGTTCATTTAGTTAAATAAAACATTTCGCATCATGAGCAGAAAAATAATGATGTTTTGTAAATTCTTCGACTAAATAATATGTTTCCAGAATTGCCTGCATTGCAGATTTTTGACTTTCCGTTGTATTTAAAAAAAAAGTATCCCAGAGTTTGATTAAAAGATATTGGGTTGAAATATGAAATATGATCAATTTAAAAAAACTGATGTAGGCTGATGTTTCATATATGATAGATTTAAATATTTTTGGAACCTGATAGGTGGTCTAGCGGTAACGGTGTAGGCCTGTCATAAGACCCGAAATCGAAACTCATTGCGAATGCTGCCACAGTCCCATTCCCACATTCGTAGGATTGACTTTTCTGCTATGAGTACATTTAATTCAAGAAAAATAGCTAAATCACACTAGTACTCTACTAGGCCTAGATCTTGCCAGGCTTATTATACAATTAAAGGAGAAAAAAGGAATATGATTTTGAGATAGTTTTACTATAATATGCACAGGTAAAATTTGACAAAAATAAAATCACAACAAAAAAAAAAATAATTAAAATAAAAAATAAATTGTGCAATAAAAACCCGTAGCAAAAGTAACAACCGTTCACAAAATTTGGCAATACATATTTCGACAGCATTTTCATAAACGCGATACAATGTATTGGTATCTCTCCCCGTTCTAATCTTATACACAGTATTTAAATGAGTTTTCTACTCATATTTTTTCAATAAAACCATGGTTGAAGACTTATTTTCAAATGATATTTTATGATTCATAGCATGTTCTAATGTTGCTAGGTATATATTATATACGAACAGTAATATAAGAAAACAATATTTAATCTTTAGAATTTTTGGAAACCGGTGTTTGCTTGGTTCAGTCTTCGCAGTATATTGCACAAGTTCAAGATTTGTATAAGAGTGTATATCTAATGTACATATATTAATAAAAAACTTTTTGATTGTTTACGTTAAGCTCTTTGTATGTTTAGTGCATTTTTAAGAAATAATGAAATAGTCTATAAAAATGTGAAATTGTTCTTGATAAATTGAGATACTGTTTTCTCTATTAATGTAAATGCTACTGCGTCGTGAAAAATAAGGTCATTGTCCTTCCTGGACTGTTGAAAACCGAAATACGATTCTGAATTTGCTTCAGAGATTCATCGAAAAGTAGATCTGAATCTCTCGTTAAAACAAAACTGGTTCCGGCCAGCAAACCAGGTAATAAACATATTAAATTTATTTGACAGAGCATATTTTTTTCATTTGTTGTGATTGGCTTTTGCAGCGTAAGATTTTGAGCTTTTCCTTTTTATTTCGCTTGAACCTGCAGATAAGCTTAAAAGATAATTGTCAAATATATTAACTTGATATGCTTAATCGAGTCTCATAATAAACTTAATCTATTCAATAAAATAAGTTCATTTGATTCGCTAATACACATAAAATTCACTTCACTTAACTGTCTAGTCATCAATTCAATAAAATTTAAAGTTGTGGAACTCAATACTTCATCAAATAACAAATGTTTCTTTAAAATCTAATAAAAAAACAAGGAAATTAAAATAAATTTCAACAAAATGTTATTTTCAAGATGATATTTGAAATAATAAATGAGAAAATGGTGCCGAAAATAGAAATTTTCCATTAAATAAAAGTGTCATAACAGTGAGGATTGATATAGAAAAAACTAAATGATATTAGCCATGCTATTTATTTTCTGAGTAACGTAACAATCAGAAAAATGAAGAATGTTGAAGTCGTTTTTCTATAACTCTATAAATATTTACTTGTTAATGTACTTTCTGAAATAACAGAGTCCTGTTTTCAAACGCATCTTAATATTATAGGAAAAACACATAAATCAACTGTTTAATAAGAGCTCCGTCCATAATAATATTTCAATAAGTTATTTTGAATTGTTTTCATAATTTTGCTTAATGTTTAACTGAAAGAATATTAAAAATATTATTTATATTTAGGTCTGTATTTAACATTTCATTTTTTGCTTTTTAAATCGAAAGGGTAAATTTTACCGTTTCATATAGTTTCCTTCAAACGCCATTATTTGATGTTTCGTGATATTCAACTCCATGATTATCGATCGATTTGATTCAATGAGTACCGCGCATGACTATATAAAACAGGTAAGACTGAAAATAACCAACACACCGAAGAGCAAAACTGTTTGCAGTTGCTAACGGCATCCATCTTTTTTGGAGATTGAGTGTGTGTGCGTGTTATTCATCCGAAGAAGAGATGAGGGAAAGTGCGTTAAGAAACGCCTCTTTCGTAATGGCCACGAAATAGTGAGAAGCTGATGGCAGAGTAGCCATTCCTCTTTTAAATTGTATGCGGTTCAGTTTAAAAAGCAAATAAAAATTAATAAAATTAACTGAAGTTAAAAATAATTGCTTATGAGGCGTAACATAAATTATTAGCAGAGAAACAATATAAATATAAATATCAAAAATAATATTGAATATTATAATATGTATTTATTTTGAATAAAAATCAGTTCTTCATGTTAATTGTTAAAATATAAAAAAAAAGTAAAAAATGGGAGGTTCTTGTAAACTTTTTCGGTTTTGTTAGAGCAGGACATGGAATCTAAGGATAGTAACCCTGTCCATAAAATACAAATATAAATTGTTTGTGAGCGGACCGGTGGTGGAGGCAACTGCGGCACCAATCTTCACACGATAGGCCTGGGGTCCAATTCCTATTTGGATCGTTTCCGTGTAGCGGGGACTACGATCCAACTAAGTACTATTAATGATTTCAGTAAGTAATAAATGGCCAGTTTGATATAAAAGGTCTTTCTGCCATGAAGAGAGAAGTTTAGTTGAAACGTGAAATTCGTACTTGCAATGTTGAGATGATTGAATATAATGATATGAATGAATAATGTAATTTTGGAGGTGTGTGAATATAATAGATAGTTTTTCAGTGCAGCATCATCGACTGCGACGAAGCACACCAGTTCCTTTATTTAGTTACTCATTACACCAACCGCTGGTTTGTGTCTATGCTAAAGATGGTTAGAATCTGAGGGTGATGCGTTAGTTCATTTGTTCTACGCTAGGGTCGTTGCCTTTCATTTGCCTTCTCGTGCCAAAAAAACTGCTTCATATGTTCCGCTTCTTGGTATCGTTGATGATGCTTTATTTTTCAATAATGAAGCACTTTTACAAAATGCCATGTAATGAGTATGAGTTTATTAAGACATTTTTTAAAACGTTTATTAAACATGCTAAGTTTAAGTTTAAGTTAGAAAACCTTAAAATTACATTAAATACATAGACACAGAACATTCATTAAATTGTTGTTGTTTGTTTTCTGGCCATCACCACCGATATTTTCGATGAAGACCTGCCCGAGCCTTATTGGAGAGAATAAAAATCTGGGGCTTTCTGTGACTCTTGCTACTTACTACAACAGGCTAATAACTCCTGATGATGATCAGCGGTCTAAAGATGGGAATCGATCTAAGTCCAGATCTTGCTGAAGTCGGCGTGTATACCATTTTACCATCGAACCGCCAACCATTTTAATTTCATTACATTACAATAATTACATGAAATACATAGATTGACACAGTAGCGGTCATAAGTATAAAAATAAAAAATAAAACAATTTTTTATTTAGTTCTTTTTAAAACATGTACAATAGCTGATGTTTGAAAATACCATAAAACTTTGACCAAAGAATGATGATTAAAAATATTGTAATATTTTATTTTTTTATTTGTTGGCAATTTTTTTTCTTAAAGGTGTTACAATAATCCACTATTGATTCTATTCTTGTTGAATCATTTTCTATGGGAATACGGCCTGGCCGTTACTACGGAATAAAAAAAATCATATTTCTATGGTAAATAAACTATGCACACTAAAAAACAAATTCCATACTATTATTCCGTACACAATAATTTTTATTTTGTTTATCAGTACTTGAGATTTCATTGGTATTTCTCCGAATTTTAAAGTACCGTAGCGCTCCTTCAATTAAAAAAATGGAAAAGCACAGTCCCGAGAAAGTTTTTGTTTTGTAGTTAAAAAAATCTGTGGTATTTATTTATTTTGATTCATTGGCTTGTAACTTTTGTCATACAATTTATCAAGTTTTTATAGCACTTTATGGGTATAAACCAAGACAAACTGTAGTACTAAACTATAGATATATTAAAAATGAAAACATCTATATAGCGGAAAGAGTTCAAAGAAATGTATCTTATTAAAGCCTGTCTTGCATTTTGGTTTAAGCTGTCATCGCCATTTCGTTTAATGTAATCGACAATATTGACATGGATAAAGTATACACATATATTTGCTATCACGCACAGTCGCACCCTAACGGATTTCATTTGAACATATCGTGATGGTCATGAAGGAAGGCGTTTACATATTGTCTTAAAATGAAACGGTAGCTATCTATTTCATCGAAATGGATTTTTTTGAATTCTCCATGACCGTCGTTCCAATGCATCGGTATCATGAGAATTGTACTTTCTTGTCCTCCCGAGGGGAGCAAACGGTGGCTGTCAGCATACCTGCCACGTTCTACCTATTTATCATCCGGCCATTACTGCGTCTAGGAAACTCTACGAAGTTCACTATCGTAACGATCTTTCCCCTAGTCCTCATTTCCTCTTTGCTATTGATTTCGTCCTCTACGACGGATGTCAAAACGTGTGAGTATCATTTGGTATGGCTAGAAATTTATTTTTGCATGTGCTCCCAACATGGCACAGCGCGAACGTCGCGAAGGGTTCCACCAGATCAAGGATGTCGGGTTTTCGAGACACTTAAATATTATAAATATTTATCAATGGAAAACCGTACCACGATCAATATGAAACAGTTCTTTTTCCTTCCATTGCTTTGTTTGTCACACACACTGACATATTGAAGAATTTATAGTTTAGTATGATACACCCATGTTGTGTAGCAAAGATTTTACCTAGTGACGCGAAAAACGTGTATTGATTGCAAAACTGTGAAAGGAATGAATTTCACATCCCATCGAAGGTCTAACGTTGTTTGCGGCGAAACGTTACCTACGCTACGCGGTTGCTGTATATTCCGAAACTTTTGAAAAGATATCATTGTAAGTTTCAAATTATTCTGTATCCGTGTCAAGAACGAACTCTAGTTCTCAGGGTGTTCTATCTTCAAAATTAAAAAAAAGCCTACGGACTATTGATCCAGTTGAAACATGAGCCATATTTGAGCGTAACTTACACTTCACAAATTGTATTTCGTCGTGCATGATTACAAACATTGTATTTCGGTTCACCACTACCCCATTTTCATGCGGTATTTTTCTTGACTTTTAATGTGTTCTTTTCCCTAGTGGGTGCTTTGAGTCTGACATAGTTACCTTACCATTTGGAATAGTTTATTAATCATTTATTTTGTGCCTCAGAAAGAAGACACTGACAACGAGCAATAAAGCTATGAAAATTATTGACTACCGGTTTGCGCGCAGACGTACAACGTGGCGCATCTTGCGGGCCCACGCTGCTGCTAGGATGAATATCTTTCCAATGATTTCGTCAGCATAGTCGTTCATTTTGCGATTTCCGGTGTATGGCTTACGGGAGTTTAAAATTTATTATCATTCCTGATTAAGATAAAAAGTTTACATTCAACCTTTAATCAAAAGGAATGGAACATGCATTTGTTTCATGGGTGTACGTATATTCTTCCCAACTATTCGGTAATAGTTTTGGAATTCATATCGCCACTCCCTTGACAAGTTTTAATTGGCCCTTTTGATATTATTAAGATTAACAATGCTTTCGTGTTTAAAACTCCTCCCGCTGAGAGTCGGTGTACTCATGGAAGGAAAATGGGAAACAAAAATGAAGGTTTTCGTGTTGCTTCTTGATCAAGAAATTGTTAATTATACGAAAACAATTTGTTCTACCTTGCACTACAACCTGACCGTAATTATGGAATAAAAATAATTGACTTTAGCTACATCACCATCAAAAATATAACGTTCAAAAATAGATATCAAAGTTATACACAATGAAGATTCACAATTTTTTGGACTGTGTATCAATATTTTTATTCATACAAGAAATCATCTATAATTCACATGAAAATATATTGAACGATTGTACGTTTCAAATTCTTCTTATTTCACGATTGATTTGAGTTTCACATTTAAATTTAAAATTTTCACTTTTCTAGCAGACAGAATGAATGCATACATGGTTTTCAAAACATGAACGTAACCCTTTCCGTACACGGTAAACCGATTGTAAATCAAAGGAGAATACCGCAATAATACCAGGTATAAAAACTTATTTTTTACTTACCTGTAGTGATGCACATTCAAAGGGCGCATAGTTTTGTATCGAATGTTCCAAGGTTTAAACAATAGGTCGCCTTGCTCTGCCAAATATATGCAGCAACGTTTCGGTGAAAGTGACAAGTCAAATCTATAAATTTCAAAGAGTTATACAATGAAGGGTTACGTTCGGGTGAGAAGGAAAAGTTTCAAGAATATTCCGATTGTACGACCTTGACTGATGGCAAATGTAAGTAATGTAATGTAACTTGCCTTGCTTCGAAGATGTGAATGACGCTTTCTCTTAACGAAATAGAAAGTTGCTCGAGTTCAAGGACATTAGATATCGCAATTGTTTAAGAACGATGGTTATTTCATAAAGGCTTTTGCTTTACATGAAAGATATTCCTCTTTTGCGGAACGTGCATCTGCGGTTTGATTGTGTGTTACAGTTTAGATTAAAGAATACACAACAATCTTTTTAATGCAGCTTTATCAGTTTGCCAATGTACGTCATTGGTAGACTATCATTTTTGTTTTGCAGCTGTTTTCCTTTAGTATGATAGATGGCTGCTATAAAGCTAGTTCAGATGATTGGCTTTATAGTCAGATAACGTTTCATTATACAAAGATATCGTTGTAATATACTAAAATGTTTTCGTTATGAAAAAGAACCGATATTTAACAATTATTTTTTTAGTAGTTTTAAGCACAATATGAATCAATATGCTATGTGCTATGACTTTACATTAATTATCGCACTAACCGTATTTATTATCAGTTTTTTTGCAGAGCCCCTTAATCTTCAACCGTTCATATGCTTTCATGTGGATTATTAGGTAAGTTGCTATATTATGCTATGTTTGTATGCGAAGATGTTATAAATTGCTCCTCACTAAACTTTAAACAAAATATACATATATGTGGTTTAAAAATCTATCCTATACTAAATGAGAATCTTGTTTGAGAGAAAAGAATCAAAATGAGAAACAGTTTGTTTATGACAGATGATTCCAAATGTTTCACTTAATAAACATGTGTGTTTGTGATCTTTAGTTGAATATTCACAAAAAAACCTTTGATCAAGCTACCAGTATTTTATGAAAATATTTTTTATGGAACTAAAACTTGGTTAAAATTTGTTATTTTCGGCTTGAGTTGAAGGATTTACATTTAATTTTTAATCAAATGGAATAGAACATGCATTTGATTCATGTGTTTATGAATATTAATGCTATCTATTCGACCGCAATTTTTGGTTTGATATTGCCACCTCATAACCATTCTTGATTGGTCTTTTTGATACGATTGAGATTAACAAAATTACGTGTTGCTCCTCCATTGCTTCTTCTGATATTCGATGCATTATCGGAATAAAGAAAGGAAACAAAAACGATGGTTTTTCATGTTGCGCTCATCACGTGTTTCTTGATCAAGAAATTCTTATTACACTAGACATTGTTTTGTGGTTCAATTGTCTTTTTTCTGTTAATTTAAAAGTGTTGCCATACTGCAAAACAAGAAGGTAAAAAATATGAATACAACTGGGAAAATTTTGTTAAACATTAAACGCCATTGTTTTAGAAAAGTTTGAGATAACTGATTTTCCAAATAAATTCTATCAAAAGATTTGTTCAATTATATGATTTTTGTCAAAAAAATCTTTTCTTGTTTTTGTTTACTTCAACCATAGTCCCTGTTTTTTAATAATATTTTTTATGTTTTGGTGATAATCACTTTTTTTAAACAATCAAATCGCATATTTTTTACAATTTTGCTATTAACTTCCCTAGACATTAATTTTTCTATACAGATATGGTACGCTAAAAAGGTAAAACTAAAACAAAACACAAAATTTGCAAAAATGGAATATTTCACGAAAACAATGCTTTGTATGTACTTTTAGAGGCATTTTAAGAACATTAGAAAGGCAGACAATATGCTTACGCCAGAGCATTGTTTAAAATTCCGATTGCTTTTATCTTGCGAATAAAGCAAAAAGTTAAATTGATTGACCAAAGCTGGAATTTTAGTGTCAAAGATTGAAATGTTGTAAAATGAGAGGAAGTAGAACAAATATTTTTACAAATAAGTATTATAATATGCTTTGCTCAAATACATAATTCACGTTTAAAATGTAATCTTTGTGAAGTTGATGAGGAAAAACAGCCTCGCCAATGTATTTAATGTATTTCGCTTTTTAATTTTTGTAACAATTCTTTTTATTCTTAATAAAAGTCGCTGTTTTATAATACAACAAACAACAAAATAATAAGCATAAGATAAGATAACAAGATAAGACAAGATAAGATAAGATAACAAAATAAGGCTATCCTTACGAGTTACGGTAAACTTACGAGTTATGGATTACGGTAAAACCAAACCATAGCAAGTCCTACGTTGTTATAGACTTAGGCAAACCTTAACCAGCAATGATTGTTGTGGCAAATAAAATATTTATGAAAATTTTATTGAAACCTTATTGGAAACAATCTTTCATATAATCTTTAAATTTGGAAACAATTCTTTCATAAATCAAGAAAGGTTCAATATTGAACAATGTTATAAAAAGAATGCTATGGTTTTAGTAAAAATGTCTCAAGCATTATTTGTATTGCTTGTACAGCATAAGAACCGCGGGAAATATTCATGTTTTTTTTAAATAGTAGTAAAATTGCACCGTTTTGTATTTCACCAAAAATTTGTATTCCACCTTTTGATACATCGAAGCCAAAAAACTGGAAGATTAAAAACGGGGCTCTTTTTCAAGGGCTGAATGTTCATAATACATGTTTAATTTATATGTTACATAGTTGCTATATTTACGTTTTATTAAAAGTTTTCTGTGACATGGCTGTTACAGAAAAAAAAATCTGTAAACATACTTTAAAAAGAAAATAAACCTGCAGCATATGACAAAAACTAGTTACAAAATATTCTGGAGTGCTGTGCGTAGAAGAAGAATAAAAATTCAAGCGTTCAATCTAGATTATTTTCCGACAACCTACAAGATTCAGTGGCAGTTACAAAATTCTGAAAGTCTACCAGACAATGAAGAAAAGAAGCATGCAACTAAATATCAGAATCACACAAAATTTGTTATTCTAATTTATATTCAATGGAGGGCAAAAGCTGAAAAGCTATGGTAAACTAAGAAATGGGAATCTGGCGGTGAAAAAGTGGAAACAAAGCTAAATGAAAAACGAGATGGGAATATGCGGTAAAGGTTAGGGGGGTTGCAGATAATTGGAATATTGGGGACAAGAAAGAGGAAGCCGTGAAGAAAACAAAGTGCTACCAAATTTAAAAGGGAAGCAAAATGTTACACCAAAAGCTATCCAATGTTTTGGATTTGTTTGGTAGACTACCTAAACGAGGTTCAGTAGGATTTTTTGCTCTTTCGTACTTCTAAGAGTGTAAATTCTGTTTTCGTGGATCCGTGTGTCGTGAAGCGGCGCTGATTATATTTTTTTACTTCTGCATTATGATATTGGGTGTTTAGCATTAAAAGAACAGCCACAGCGTACGCCTTGACGTCTAATTAAAGACGCTACTAAATGGAGCGTAATTCCTTTGGCGGTACTGCAACAACACAATTGAAAGCATAAGCTCTTAGCTAGCAGAATGTGTAACAATTGCTAAAATATGGATCATGTAAGGTGAGGAGCGAGACTCTTCTCAATACAAATAATGATGATGGATGTGAAAAGAAAGCCTACACGAAAGGTTATAAAATGATTTATTATGCAGCTCGAGGCACTCCAAAGTTGTTGTTGATGTTAATAATGAGTGTGAGTTTTAGTAGATGTAGCCTATTGTTCTGCATGCCGTGATGGTTAAATAAAACAGAGAAGAGAGTATTAGGAATGTATTCACCAGTATACAAGTTTCCTTTTAAAGTAAATATGAGTTTTGAGTTTGGTTTGGATTCGGTTGTAATGTCCAGGCCGTATTGCTTAAAAATTTAGTTGTCATCAAATGCAAATAAAAGTGAAATGAGCATTTATCTTCTTGTTTTCAATTGTTCAAATGGGATTGATTAGTAACTACTCAATTTAAAAGTTTTCAATTTCATGCCCTTTTGTCATACTTTTTAATTAATTCTTGTTTAGGAAAAGCTCTTAAACTGATCAAACCGTATTTATTTGGAACCATCCGTAGATTGGTGAAATAGATTGTGGTTTTGAATTAAGTTAGAATAGCCGCCACTTTTGTAACAAAATAGTTTTACACTACATGAAATTTTCAAACCAGAATATTAATCTCAATCCGTAGTGTCGGCCTAGCTACCAGACTATTTTCAAACAATTATAATAATAACTCTTGCTTTTATTCTAGGTTTAACAATAATAAGTGCAGTCACGTAGCCGTCAGCAGATGCCTAAGCAAAACATAACACGACGTACGTGGTATAAATGTGACGTTCGTTTGAAAAAAAAAATCTGTATACAGCCGCCATTCAAATGTTTAAGAATCATGTGTCAAAACTAGTATTGGGTTGCGATAAAAAGGACATAAATTTTTCCAACCATAAGTTGATGAGTACGTATCCGAAGTCATAAATTAACGTATTCGTGTTGAGTAATGTTAACCATAGCATTTGACAATGTAAAATGTGTACAAACAATAACAACCACTGTGGTCTTATGATCGGCAAGAGTTTCAAGTCACTCCTTTGGAAGCAGGAGAATGTGACAGAGGATGGTAAACGCCTTCAGATGGTGGTACAACTTTTGTTCTTATTGACTGCTACAAAAATTCAACTTATACAAACGGTCCGGCAGTAAAATAAGCTAAAGTATGACCCCATTAGCGTCACCGATAACGCCAGCCAAGCATACAGAGCGTAAACAAAATCTTGTTTCGCAGACCTATGAAAAGGCTCAAATCAGGGCTTAGTTTTTTGGGTTACTCCCCTCAGGGCTGCTATTTATATTGAGGACATTTATGACAAATTATAGATATTTGTAAAATGAAATTTGCTTTTTAGTAGCTTTTTACAGGAGAGGATGATATGAAACTATAACCGTTAGCATGTATGATTTTAATTCGCTTGAAAAATCTAGTAATGTGTAACTTTATTTTACAGTTTGTACTTCATTTTTTTGAAATTTTTAAGTTATGACTGCAAACAAGTTTGTTAAATTACACTACATACTAACAGAGAACAAGCGCATTTGCAAAAAAATGTTTTCTGCACGAATAATATATCTTTGGTCAATATCTCCCTGAATTTAAATATGTGCATTGTTTACTTTCAATAAACAGTTTATAAGTGCGATGAACGTCTATTTAAGCAACATTGATGGTTTTTTAGCTCTGAAAATCTGAAAATCAATACTAATGTCTAAAAATCTGACTGTTTTTATTATTAAACATAAAACGCTACCAAAATATGACACGAATTTATGTTAAAGATTATGAAAGTTATTTAGTATGTTCTTATGCCATCAAACTAGAATTTTATTTAAACTTGATACACCAGAATGTTGAAGCAAAGAGAAAATGGCAATATATAATTTATCTGAATATCGATATCATACAACTATTGTGTACAGTAGTGCAAACTTGTTTAAAAAGTAACTTATAAAATATACATTAGTACTTAAACCCTCGGTACTTAAACCCCTTAAACTTTTTAAGTTAGCACCATAAGACTTAAAACCAGTAACAATTTTTACAATGGTTATAACTTATAGGTATAAGATAAGGACTAGGATTTGAAAAAAAATTCTCAAAGTTTTTTTTGTTTTACGAGATGAGATATATTTTGCGGTTACAGATCGATAAAAAATTATATAGTTCCGTACCTTCGCAGAATAAAGGCATTGCATGTATTGTAAGCAGAGCATACGATAAATGAAACCTCTTAGAAGAAAGAAACAGATGATGTTCGCATAGAAGCCTCGTTCAATAATGGCTGAACACAACCTGGCTCTCTTTATCAGTGCAGTCTCCATAAGGCCGCTAAAGCATCATGGTTTCTCTTTTTGGTTCCCAAATTTTCTCTTCATTTCGAAATGAGATCGTTGTAAATGGAACTGCGCAGAACGGATGACTCGTCCGCCATGTTGGAGTGGCATTTTCTTGAAGCCATTCTTTTTTCACCCTATCATACATTATACTTGGTCGATTTGTGTGGAATGAAAAAAATTTTCTGGTTTAGACTTTTGAAAAACGTTCTTTATGATAATACAGAACAATTGTTTAGTTTAAAAACTTACTTAAGAAACGTTATGAGCAGTTTATAAATAAATAAAATAAATCAACAACAAATAATTCATAAATTGAATGAATTTTTAAGAATATGAATAAAAAACAATGATATTAAATGACAAAATAAACTGACATTGTGATTAACATTATTCATACAAATCAAACAGGTATAATGAAATTTAATAAATGAATTGTTTCGGTACTCAGCTATTTTACTTTTTGCTATGATGTAAAATCTTTTTCTGATATTTTCATGACTTTAGCATCCTCCGTGACATGTTCTAGAACATAGATTTTTAACCATTTGTGACAACTCGTTTTCTTCAGTCCATCGTAGAGAATGGATTCCAATTAATTGAACACACTTCTTTTATTTTGGATTCAAGTATTTCTTTTCCGAGTAAGGAGTTTATTTCCTGGCCATATTACTGATACTGTTTTTGTGAAAAATATTGTTTGTTTTTTGGTGAAAATAACCGATACTTTACCTAGATCTGCCTCGTGCCTCATATCAGGGCTTTTTGGTACTTTTGGGTCGAAAGATGCGAATAGATCTACATCCAAATCCCGCAGAAGTCGTAGCGTTTATCATTGTTATATCGAACCGTCATTCAATTATAATATTTATTTTTTCAATAATAGTTAAATTTACATTTACAATGTTAAGAATAATATATATCTGGACGCTGAAAATACGTTTCAGCAACCATCATGTGTACGTAAAAATTTTTATTTTTAAAAGGTGAAAGGTTATTGTCATTTGAAGAATAGGTGAAGAACCTAATGTTGTAGGACGTTAATTTAATCATGCACATGTTACTATGCTTGATACACTTGTAATTGTTACTGCATGGTTTTTAGTATGTGTTTTGTATTTCTTAGATTGTATTATTTATTAAAATATAGCCTCTGCTCTGCCCTCAAATGCAATATTTCACCTCTTATATTTACATTAAAACTATTCAATAACATGTTTGTGCTATATTTCGGACTGTTAAACAGGAAAAACTTCATTACATAACAAAATTAAACATATTCTTCAGCTGTTATGCAAAAAATGAAATACAAAGTCTAACAGAAAGTTCATTAAAACTATCTGAGGCTTTTGGAATTTATTATATCTTATGATTTTTGTATTATTCATGATTCTATCATTTCCGACGGATTTTTGAATGAATGATAATAACATAACGCTGGATTGAACAAGCACTCAAAAATGTTAAAATAAAATCAAGGCATGGAATAAGACAAACTAGTCCTTAAGTCTTTATATGGTTGTTTTCTGATAATACGTTACCATCTTAAGTTATTTGCTCTGCACCAAAGAACATATTGTGTTGAAGACAATTGAAAGTGAATGGAGAGGATACGTTCGGTAAATCGATTTCAGCACGCTACCAAGTTTATCATGAAATAATGTATAGCATAGTTCTTATGCGTGTCCTGTAGCCATCGATGTTGTAAATGCAAGTGTATAGAAACAGCAATGACCTATCGAATATCATAGCACATACATCGTGCCAGAAGTGTTCTAGAGAGTAAAATATAGATAGTGTAATCGGCCTGGCCGGCTAGCCGTCACGTAACCGGCTAGCTAAAGCGTGTCATACCGAGCAATTCACCGCCGCTGATAGCTGGAAAGTAAGTAATACACATTATTTTAACAAAACGGTATATCAATGAATGCAAACATGAGAGTAATGAACCGCTTTTGGAATGAGGGATAGAATATCCAAATGAATATTCCAATAAGGATTACTTTCAGCCTGTGTCAATTTAAACAGCTTTACAAAATCTCCGCTAGAGTTGCTAGTATAAGCTTAAGAGAAAAAATGATGCCAACAAAAAGATTTGAGGGAGGAGCCAAAATTATGTTACCTGGAACGTACGCAATCTTTGAATAGTTCTTTCAATGTTTTATTCGCAAAAAGTTCAAATTTAAACGTATTTTACACACTTTATTTGAAATGAGATTTAAAATTTGTAAGTTGTTTCTTTGCTTAATAAAATAGATTTTCAGGCATGATACCGTTTGGAAGTGTCGTATGTTTTTTCCACCACTTTGCTCTGGATAACGGTGCTGTATTTTAATCCGCTGCTAAACTGTTGTCTAGTGATTGTAAGTTACTTATTTTTTACATAATTTCAAATACATAATAAAACATTTCAAAATAATACTGCTAGCGGTACCAAGCTACCTCTTCTGTCTGCAGTACAATCGTCATACTGTAGTGTGCTAAAAAGTTACATCTGGCGGTGAAAAGGTGTTCCTTCTCTTTTTTCCCCGTTGAATATAGCTGCCCCACGATGGCTCTCTCACTCACGCAATCTCTCTCACCCTTTCATGTGCTCCCTGTCTGTCACTGTCTTTCTCTGGTCGTCTCTGCAGCTCCTCATTCCTAAAATGCTTCATCTTTACGCGACCTTCATGATTTGTTATGATGTGCGTAATGTGTCTGTGATTCCAACTCAATTGTGCTTCATATAATTCGTGCCGTGCAGACACGATTCACTGCAGCTCTTCATCTGATACCTGTAGAGTAAGACAATAAAAGATCAAGATGGAAAGTGTCTGGAAGGCGCAAAGACACACGATACATGTTTGCATCTTTTGATAGCATAATTTCACTCTTTATTTAGGCACATCTCGTCAACTTTTTTTCTTAACAGACGCTATTAAAAAAAAATCTATAATTATCGTATGTGTCATATAATGTGCAAAACTCATATGCAAGTCACAAAAGCAACGATGATTGTGTCGCCTCTTGTTACGTATACTGAAGGTATACCGGATAAGTAGCACTCAGGATACATTCAGTATACGTTCATGAAGCGGCACTCAAACAACACTTAGTCACAGATTATTCACATCGGATCAATTCATAAATCAATGGTTCACTGCAACACTTTTATCTTTTGCAATTTTCTTGTAGATCTATAACATTGCCAAAAAGTGTTTCTGGCAAAATAAGTGCTTAAACTGTAGCAACGTTTCTCTTTTATTTTTACCGTATAATCGTACACTGCTTCACTGAACTGTGTTTGTAAGTCATAGTTTGGTTTGCAGGAGGCGTTTAAACTCCGATTGAATTTGGAATGCTGAAGGTGTGCCATGTTGAAACAGAATAAGATTTAATCACTTCGATCCCAGGCTGTAACTGTAACTGTGTCTGTATGAAATGCGTAGAAACAGGAGCGGGTGCAGGAAGCAAACACTGCAACGATTGTAATGGCAACGAGAGTAGCACGGTTAGCTGCGATGGCGTTAAAAATGACGACGATGTGTTCCGCTGGCCGTATGGTTGAGTTGTGAGAGTGTAGCGTGTTGCATGTACTGTCCGTACCAAAACTTGCGAGAGACAACCGAAAACGCTGTACCACAATGGCAGTAGAGGTAGCTACCGGCAATTGACAAAGGCTGCTTTAGCAATAAAAACCACACACAAAAAGAGCGTGCCCGCTCTCTCGAATATTAAAACACCTCAGCTGCTTACTGAATACCAGGAGAGAGACTGCGATGGAAGACTGTCGAAAAACTGCTGGAGAGAAAGAATTTGGAAAGATTATATGAGTCAGCACGCACACCTCTAAGCGCCCTCGCGCGTGCGCGCTTTGCGTAAAGCAAGATTTTCAACGATGGGTGATGTCGGAAACAGGAACTGAAGAAAATCTCGGTTGGGATGGGTTGTGCTCTTCAGGCGGCTGCGTTTTTTTTGTTATTGGTGGTCGTAGGGCGTTTTTTGTGTAACTTACACACAGCTTCTTTCAACGATTCGATATTTTCTCTATGTGCGTAGTGAAGCTATGAACCATTATGCCAAACCTAATCTTCTCACCAGCCCGGAGCTAGCCACCTGTGAGTTCATATTCAAGGAACGTGTGTACTGTTTCAAATATGATGAATTTTATACAATTTTTATGCAGCTGGGAAATAAATTTACACTTACATAAGCATAAGACCTTAAAAATAGTTTTTTCTATTCTGTTTAAAAATAACTTATAAACATTTGTCTGAACGGTCTCGTTTGTAAAGCACAGTTTGTGTTGTTGTTTTAGTAGTTAAGATGAGGTGACAAAACTATCTGCATCTTGTCTTAATATAGAAAACTATATTCGTGTAATGGCACCTGTTTCATTAAAAGTAAATCTTTCACTAGCTTGCTTTCTGTTGAAGATAGTAGGGATGAAATTTTAAAATTTCACTACGATTGCATTTCACAGCACAATGTTGATTTGCGGAAAGGGAAGCTGGTTTGTCAATATCTGTAGGTTTGAACATGTCATATCTTTCGAAGGGTTACTGTGATCGTTTGAAGAGGCCAGATGTGCTCACAACAACAACGGGATCTAAATTGAAAAAAATAACGCACGACATCGACCGAAACAAAATGGACCAATTGATGAAACGGAACGAAACCGTTCTCGTAATGCGATCGTTGACGTTACCGATGGTAGGTGGGAAGAAACGTCAAAGAAGCAACACAACTTCTTACTGTTTCTTCCCCAAAGAAACGTCATAGATGCTTGCATACAATTCTTAATTCGTTCATTGATTCACCCATACACATCGCACATTCCTCTTGTAGAAACGAGAGGCTATTCCTCCCGGCTCGATTTATCGGTCTCTACGCCCAGGGATCCTCGTGTACGATATACTGAACGGATTCAGAAGTTTAACGTGTGAGCAATAATATTAGATCTGATCTTCTTCAGGTCCTGGGAAAATATTCTGAGCAAAATGTGTTGGATTTTCTTTGCACTGCAATGTGTTTTTATTTGCCCAAATTATTCACTATGCTTCTTGAATCTGAGCCATTATCCCTTTCCTCTTTATCTCAGAATTTGGGATACAGTTTCTCCTGATTGTCTAGCATCTGCGTTTGTATCTATATAATCAGGATAACAATATAAGTTGCAGCATTTTGGTTGTCATATTTTAAATTCTGCAATAGAGTTATTTGTAAGTTAAAAAAACACTTTGCAAAAGAACTCATTAAAAACTACCAAATAGTTTGTTTTTTTGGTTCTATTGTTCATACCAGTTAACATTGTGGAATCTGTAAAGTCGGAAAAACTAAGGGTATATATAGTAGTCAAATGCAAAAATGGAATTTTCCACAACATATATTAAATTAAAATACAACCACTGTAATTGAGCTTTAAAGTTTATTAAGTTAGGCTATGGTCATAGCTTATAATGATTTTTTTCTTAATTTTTTAATATTTCTTAATTATTTTAAGCTATACGTTATTTCTTCATTATTTTAAGCAATACCGCTTGGCCATTAATAACAAATAAAACATATATTTTTATTTTTTTACCTCATGTTACAATCTATGATTTTCTTGTAGGCATTCATCTAATCATTTAAGTTTTTGAAATAAGGATGATCCTATTGAAGGATCCTATTTGAACTATTGTGGAAACTTTGCTTATGATAAAGGAAATCTGTATAATCTAAAAAAATACTCTATCTGTGGGTTAGTTTTTAGCCTTGACAAAAATAATTAAACATGTGCTTTGCTTTCCTTTGAAAACTTAGATAGGTTTCCACTTTTTCAGGTTTCAGGAGAAAAAAATTTATCTCTCTTTTTAGTAGTATCGAGCTGCATTATGTTCAAATATAGACACTGCACACATACAAACGCATATCTGGGCGAATCAACCGAAAACAGCTCCATACTTATGCAAATTTAACACCCACATCGCATCTTTTCCACTATCTACAATCCTGCATCTACTGTGAAGTGAGAGCATGCTGATTTCTTCTGTGACCGAGCCTCATAATGTACGAATATTCTACAAAAAGAAGAGAAAAAATCTCAAATATCATCATAGTACATGCAGGACTAGAAGTGAACCCCATTACCATCTTACCCGCCTTCGAAATAGTTTGCCCTACGATTTCCAGTCTTAAGCCCACGAGACAGTACAAGGTAATGCAAAGAAATGAAATGAAAGCAATTTCAACAGCAACAAAAACAGGTTCTTGTCTCTATTTCACGTCTTATAGTATTTACATGGGCGATTCCCGCTTTTTGTGTAGCTGTGCTGTTGTTGCAATTGTGTGTGTGAAATACTGGGAAACGTGTAGCAAGTTCCCCAATTTTCTTTGCTGCACACAAGCAATTGAAATTGAAAATATGAACGAGAAATGAACAAAGCAATGTCTTCGATTTGTTAAAATTTAAACATTTTACACGTTGTGTAACACTTAACATATTATTTAAATAAGTGCTAGACAATCTAAAAAAATAAATGTTGAGAACTATAAAATTATGCTTGTATCACGTGTATACATTATTGATCGAAGTATAAAATGCTACATGCCTAACAATGACTTTAGTACAAGGCAGACCGTAATGTACGTAATGTATGATAATGATGCAAAATCAAGATCTATGGCTAGCATTATTTTTTGCCTCAAGAGTACTATAGGTGTGTGACCAAAGAACAGCCTGACTTTCCACTGAAAAGAACAATGAGAGCAATTGATAAACAAGGAAAAAAAAAGTTCAAATGAGTATTTGATATAGCAAATCCTAATGCATTAGCTAAAGCTTCTAAATGAAATGTATATTTTGAACATGAACAGTGAACCTCATTACCATATAACTCGTCCTTGAACTACCTGGCGCTTTTCAATCAATAAGGATTCAATTAGGATTTAGTTAAAAAAATAAAATATGTATATTTTTTTTGTGTTCCTAAACCAACGAGCATCAGACTTGTTTAAAAAAATTGATGGCCGTGATAGCGTAAAAAAATGTAAAAAATAAATAAACAGGAATTAAAAAAGTAAGTAATACAATTATCATTATAATTTTGTTTGCTATTTCAATGAATACAACAAGACACATCACCAGTAGTTAACGTATGTTAACTAACTAACGCATGTACTAACGAATGTTACAAAAGCCTAATGAGATAATTATAACAGCTGTGTAATGACGAAATATGAGCACAACAAATACATCGTTATCGGAACAACAAAATCAAAACAACAACATATTTACTGGTTTACTGATAAGAACGAATTTTACTAAATTGCAGTTATCATACTCACTTGATCCAGTATAGTTTGTTGGCTTTTGTTCCCGTATAGTTTGTTGGCTATACATTTATGTCAGAACGGCGCATTTTGGAATTCACCATAGTTATCCAAAAGGAAAAGTTAATTAAGCATCAATAAAAATCTTCATAGGTCAACAAAAACTAAAAGTAAGTTCAATTTATACATTTTGAGAAAAGAATAATATACATTAAGTTAAATATGCAAACCAAACAAAGACTTCGTAGAATAAAATGATTTCAATTGTCAATATACGATTTTTACGCCATCCGTAAGGTTTAACTTTCTTAGAGAAAACTGCTGGTACTTTTTGATGTATTACAGTAACAAGATCTGTGTTTCAATGTTTTCTAAATAAATATCACTTGTGAGCAATGTTGATTGAACTTATAGCTTCTTAATTTTATACTTTTACAATGCGTATTAGTCTAGCAATACTATGTAAGTTACAGTTGGTGAAGTTCTTTACGCTGTTTTAAATCATTTGCACAAAACACCAGATTTCGCTACTTGCACCAATGACTTGTGTCATTGAACGAATCACTGTACATTCCTAGGCAAAACGATGTTTTCCCGGCAACGTTTGAACACGTTTTGGTGAAAAACTGTCCCAGACATAAGCTCTAGTTAAACAGTGTTCAAGCTGATTCTTGCCTTACTACGGTACGGAGGCAGAAAATATTTAGAAGTGCAAAACACGACAAAGGGGGCATTTTCTGCTATTCGTTTGATAAGTAAATACGTCAACCACCACTATCCATTGTAGATGGATGGAAAGGTGTGTGCGAACTACCGACCGCTCATGGTGTTAGTGAGTATGTAAGGAACCGACAAAAGCACACGCACACAAAATGTGCATTAGTGACGTTACATAGTAGGTCTAAGAGTTTGTAGAGCTGAGTTGATACAAACACAAATAGGAAAATCTTATGTGACAAAACGAGTGGTGTTGGTGAGATTGGTTTGCCAGTAGCAATGTGTTGGTACAATTCAGTTGGGTTTGATTGTATAGGTGTTGTGGAAAAAAACACAATCAACATACATGTGTTTGGATGGGTAGGCGGCAAGGAAGAATGATAATTGACCCGGCTTATTGTTTCAATCGGCACTATCCTAATCGAAGTGAAAATCATATTAAAATATTTTTATTGACATTTCAACAATACCCACCCAGTACATTTTATTTTAAAGTAATGAGGAAAATTTTGTTTCTCTCAAATAATTAATTTTTAATATTATAAATAATGTTATTACAAACGGTTACACTTTAGCTTGACCCGTTTGCTTGCAAAAGGTAAACATTAACATTAAATTTAACATTGCATGGAAAAATACATGTAAGTATTCTTCGAATTTATAGAACATTACGCTTTATAATAATTTTGGTATTCATCAAAGTATAAGTAAAACGTAATTCTATGAAATAAAAAAACAACGAAGGTATAAACGTTCTATTTGGCATACATTATTTTGCATACAATAGATTTACAACACGTTATTCTAATTTGCTTGTATATTAGAAGCATTTTCAAAAAAAATCTTTTATACATATTAATAACTATGTAGTAGACAAATAAGAATGAAAAATGAGCCTTAATGTACGACGCACATTAACACCAGTGAAAAGGCTGCAATGTAAAACAAAATAATTTACCATATAAAAAATATTTAAAATGTGTTAATTTTTAAACTGCAGCGGACGTGATATTGAACAGATTGCATGGCTGTTTGTTTGCAAACTTTTAAAAACAGATCTCATTGTCACCGCAAATTATTTGTTCAGCAAAAGATCTGGTTTATTTTAAACTAGAGATATTGGTATGAGTATAATTTAGCTTCAAACTAACGAGTACGAAAGGGTTAGCTAGAAAACTTAAGGTCAATAGAACCAATTGCTAAATTTTGTCTCCTTAACAAAAGCGGACAGCTAGCAACAAACTCCGCAACAAACAAAAGACAGCTAGCATAAGCCATATGCCTGTGCTGATCTACAGTTGGACACCAAAGACAACTAACAATCACTGCTTTACTGCAAATTCACGAAAAACAAACACATTTACTTTCGCATATTCTTTTAAAATCCATCTGATCTATGCACCTTTGTGGCCTAAACCAAACACAATAGAGCTCACAAACCAAAAACAACTGTTAACCACTCCACTAGATTTATAATGTCTAAACGAACACGAATGCCTTTCGTCAGTGACATAAAATGATTTGTGTCATGACAGGGGTTGACACATTCTGCAGAATGGAGCATAAGTACCAATGTGTAGGTGAAAATACACCACAACAAATCTTTGTGGGAAATTTTTCATGGTATATGGTAGACAATGTGGAAAATTTCGGGAAATTTTGTGAAAAGGATTTTCCAGGCTTAGCACAGACACAAACCATTTGACCGTTCTTCAGTTTTTCCTTCGACACATACTTAGCACAAGGAAAAATAGAAAGTTAGTATGTCTATGTCCATTGAGAACTTTTTAGAGAGTATAAAAGATCCACGTTGCCGCGTGACGCCGTCGTCTGTGATGAACGTTCAAGAGTAAAACACATTATGTTTGAGATTTGAAAACTCTCCGATTGTGTACTAAAAATAATAGAGATAGATTCAAGACGGAGCAATATAGCGAGACTCTTTTCTCTCATCATGTTTCATATGGTAAAAAGAGAACAATAACAGACGATGCAAGATGGGCGTGAATTTCAAGCATTTTAGGCTCAATTGTGCTCTCTATGCATGGTTACGCTGTACTAAAAATCGTAAAAGAGAATAGACATTAATGTGCCTGTTTTTTTTTTTTCATTTTACGCGCATACGCAAAACATCACAAAGGCAACCATTACTGTTTTGTGTTTTGTTGAAAAAGGAATATGGTCGAAATTGGAGCTCTCGTGCTGTAGAGAAAAAAGATAAGCACTAGAAGCATCTTGATACTCTTGAAGAAACTCATTTGAAACCCATAGCTAGAACGAAACGTACTTTGTTAGAGCAAAGCGAAAATTCGTAAGAGCTCAGCTGAAATCGACGATATTGAGGAATAAAACAGCAACACGCAGTTGAGATATGAGAATGGATTTATTTACGATGATTCAACATATGTAAACGAGGTAAACAAATAATTATACTTCATAAACGATCATACAGCACATTAGGAAGAGGTTGTTAAATCATTTTGCACCTAAATTAAATGCAGTTATGAGCGTCGTGGGACGTTTGCATGACAAACTCGTAGTCTACAATTTAAATGTGATTGTAAAAATTAAAATCTTATTTCTAAGAGACAAGCGATTTGCGTTTTACTGAGTTTTATTGAGATTGTAATATTCAAACAATTAATTTCATTTTGCAAATACTTGCCGACGGAACCGTATGATTGCTTCGGTCTATGTTCGTGACAAAGATTTAAAACAATGCTGATAGGTTCGGTTAACCAATTTCGGTTTATTTATTGGTTCGTTAGCTACAATTCGTTTGTTCATTTGAATAAAAGCAGTATTATTATTACTATAATAGTAATATTGTACTAAAGTTCCGTTAAAAATGTACAGTTTATGATCACAGAGACCACATCCGTCGGTAAATATAGGGAGCGTTCAGCTAGTTTTCTGAAATACAGCTAGTGTTCGGAATACAATAAGGGTGCCATTGTGTAGTTAATTTTTCCATATTATCGATAAGGCCTTATATGCTTTGTTTTTTTTTTTGTTTGATTTAATGTATTCATAGCAGGATATTGAATCCTGCATAGGGTGGAGGGGGTGTGGGGGGAGGGGTTTTGCAGCCATCTGAATGGGATTCAATAAAACGTCGAGCCTTATGATAGGATTTACGACGTCTTCACCAGAACACCGAACAAGTCCATTATAAAGGTTTAAAAATATGAAATACTGTGAATTTCAAAATATCAAAGAAGGGATTATGTGTATAGTAACTTATTGCTTGTTATTTGTGTTTATACGAACGATTTAAAGTATACGAATTATAAGTTAATTCGTTATTTAGTTAGGAACCAACGAAGATTTTTCTCCAACATATTCCATATACATTTCGATATCTCATTACTTTTTCTGATACAAATACGGCCTGGTTGTACTTAACAATAAAATCCAGGAGTTGTTTTTAATTACTCTTCCGAAACATCAAACAGTTCAAATTGGTAAATGTTTTTACACTAACAATCTAGATATGGTAAACAATTGTGTCTTTGGTGTCACATAGTTGTTTTCAGCTTTTTGATCACTATATATCGAAGCTGCTTAAATTGTAGTATACGAAGAGTTTAATAAAACAACACAGCCCAACAATTCTTAATTCTAACAATTTACATTATTTACGATTCTTTTCTCATTATTTCAACAACTAATCTGCGTAGTATTTGGAAGAAGCTTTATTTTTTCACTCTAATAGATTTTTTATAAAATCATATGCATGCTAATGATTACGTACCTACAAGTGATTAATTGTATAAATGAATTGAGTTAATTGAAATGTATTAAATTCCGTACTGGAATTCACACGACGGTTTGACTGTATTGGTTTTGGTTATAATTAAAAATAAACTAAATAATTATTCAGCATGAAGTGTCCACTACTTTTGGTGTGGGTACATACATGTTAGCATTAGCAAGGGCTTAACTGTCTGTTGAATAAATAAATAATAATAATAATAAATAATAAAAGCAATATGGCTTGGCCGTTTCTGCGGAATAAAAAAACTAAAATAAATAATAACAATATTTTCTTATGAAAATTATTTCTTAGAGGAAATTGTTTCGTTGCATTAGGAATATGAAATTCACAAAACTGAAAACAGTAATCAATGAAAACTGTTAAATGTATGTTTCCATACGTTGTTATAATGACATTTTGCCACATTTAATGGCCTGTAAAGATTTTTAATGATGTTTCAAAAAAACTTGCGCATACAATCACGTAACTGCTTTGATTGCTTCGATTCATTAGAAATAATTGAAGGCATTGTAAATTGACTTGAAAAGAACAAACTATGTGTGGCTCGCTATCGTTCAGATCGATTTCAAATGGTTGAAATTGTCTGAGCCTTCCACCCTTAAAATATATAAGACGTAGAGTATAGTTATTTCACTCAGCTGGGAAACCAAAAAAACGTAAAAACCAAAGGCTGAAAGCGATTGCACATGAAAATGTGCATATCTTGTCGGCCACCTCTGCTACAATCTCAGTTCCATACAAATTAAAAGCAAAAAGAGCGGAGTAAATCGCCAATATAACAACAAAATTGCATATTTTACGATGCAATAAACTCTATTTCTTTATGCGTTTGTGTTTGGGTACGAATATTTGTCCCTCGTGGAAGTTTTCTTTACTCTTTGGGCTACTCGTTCGGAATAGCTGCATTCCTTCTTCATACGCGCTGTCGTGCCGTGACAGGCTGTTTTATTGTACATTTAAACACCCGAACTAGGTGCTCTGTTGAGGCTCTACACGTTCAAAGCTGTGCTGTTTTGAGAATACCAACATTTGCTGTAAATCTTTCTAAAGCTGGAAAAGAGTTGAAGCAGACATTGCTGGGAGTGTCTCTATGCAGCTTTTGCTTTGGCACAAGACAAACCAAAACAAAACACACTCACTTACACATATGTTCTGATCCAAGCTCCTGTACGAACAATGATGGAACGACAGTTTGTTCCAGACAAACGGTGGTGTGGCTGGCAGGTTAAGGACACCAATGGCGGGAACAGGCTGTAAAAGGGTTCTATTGCCTTTCCTGTCTCGGGAGTCTGTTTCAATTGCACTGGATGCTTTTTGCTTACTGTCCTTGAGCCTGCACGATCGTTATTTATTGCAAACCTTTTACTGTAACCTGAACAATATAAGTAGGTAAATTCGTGTTGAGGCATTACCTCAGCGAATATTATGAAGGTGTAACTGTGTCCTTGAAGTTGTTGAGTAATAATATGCACTGTGGTGCATGATAACTCTTAAATGCAACTCTTTTAATGGGGCGCAGGTTGTTCAGCAAAGGTCAAAACTCAATGATTGTCAAAAAAACTTTGCAGTTTTTTGTCGTTTTGAGCTTTTGTTGTTGCTTATGTCCCAAAGGCTGGATGTTACTTTAACATTGAAATTTGCCACGCTTAGAACCGAAATGGCAAAACTAACGTTTGTAGTGAACATAAAAATCGTTACAATTCAACACAAAAGAACGTTTAGTTGTATCCAGATGAAAATTACAAATGAACATGATTAGTAAAATGACAAATGAACATTTGTGTATAATGAAAACACGGTTTAGGAACATCAAATGTGTTTACATGGCTTTTTAGAAATTATCAAAATTTTCCATATTTTAAATAAACTTTTCAAATATTTGCCTTTAAAGCCTCAATAAAGTATCATTCTCATTTAATACCAATAATGAGTATTTACAGACAATAAAAAACTTGTTTACATAAATAGAATTTGCTTCTCCTGAAAAAATCTTCTTCTGTTAGATCAGTGATTCCCAAGGTGGTACCTACCGCCATCGGCCGCTAGTAAAATTTTAGTGGGTTGTGAGAGTCAATTGAAGCATAATTTTGCAGCACAAATGTTTTATAATGAGTGTTTAAATCAATAATGAATGAAAAGTGGCTGCTGAGAACCACTGTGTTGGATCAAAAACTCACCATAAGCATAAGTCTTTGATATAAGGTTAAATTAAGTTTGTGAACAAGTTATCATTGCAACTACAAAGGAGCATAATATAAAGGTTTTATAAAGGTCAAGTTTAAGTTTAACTAACAAGGTCAAGTTATTTAACGTAAGCATGGCCTGAAAAATTCCCTCCCAGAAACACTTGATGAAGGAAAACATAAGAAGAACACTGTAAGAAGAAAAAGAACTTAAACAGGTGCAACATTTACCAACTCGGAAAGTTCTAATGTTTAGAATTTTACTTGAATTATAATATCGGTTTGCATACTTTATTAGCTTAATAGGATATGCACGCACTATGCTTTCCAGTCGACGAATAATGTCTTAAATTTAGCTGTCCAAATGGTCATCATGTAAATGGTTTCTTGAACAACGGTGATGTTGCTTCTGTTACATGGTTATCGTGAATGTTCGGAATATTTATGAAGGCTTAAATGATGGCTAGGAATATCAAAACAGCAAAAAAACATTTGAAAAGCTTAAGGCTTAAAAATATGTAAATAAGAATGCAACAATTGCTGATAGCAAAAGAGTTTGTTCCTTGTAAACATGCTTTAGGTTTACAGGTGCTGCTATTGGTTCTAATTTTGCTGTGTGAAGCTTTGGGAGAATAATGAAGATGGCTACCTTTTCGAAACTCTTATATATTTTATGTAAATAATTATCTTTTTTAAATAAAAATATATTTTTTATAACAAAAAAGCTGCTTTTTTTTAACAACATTCGATGCAACCTGATCTTGCTTAGATAGGTTTATGATTGTTATAATATATTTTTTATTCATTTATTTACTTTTATCCATTTCTTTAGTTTTGTATTAATTTATTTGGCTTTAGTGCACGAATCATAAACTTGTTTTACCACCGAATAAAAAAATATCTTTAATTTAAACTTTGTTATATATCAATTCCTCCAATTCCAATGTCTTCCAATTCTATACCTGTCCATGTATAAGACGGATACTACTACTATGGTTCTACTGTGTAAGTTAGCAGAGTTTTAAGTATGCTTAATGTTTAAGGTGGAAATTAGTTTGAATTCCATATAGACTAGCTCCTATGCAGAACATTGACTGTCCTATTCTTGATACTACAAGCCACAGCATACCAAAACCATCACCATGTATAAGTGTTAAATTTACAGTACATTCGCAGATTTATTATCATTTTTATACTTCCTAGATTGTATACGTACAAAGTATACCTGCAAGAAGCAATACGTCCTGATCGTTGCTATAAAAAAAAACTATACTCGGAAGCAAAACTTTTACAAGTTACATACAGTATTTTGAATCGCTTTTTGACAATGATAGATAGATGAGATTCATGCGGCAAATCATTTTACCAATAATCGCTATTTTTATTTCAGCTGGTTGAGCTGATAATTTCACTATCTTTAGTTTATCAATTAATCTTCGATTCCATAAAACCAGTTGCTTATGGAACACTGTTTGAATGATTTTTATATATTTATATTTAATAGGATATGCATACGAAATTATGATATTTATTGATTTTTAGTGTTTTCTAAGATTTTTTCTTGTTTGTTTAACTTAGAATGGAATGACAAGGTACAATGACAACTGTGACAAGAATGGCCTACGATATACCAAGAAACTGTGGTAAAACCACTACTGTGGCTGTAACTATTAGACACATATTTTTATTTTATTTCAGAAGTACCGGCCAGGCCGTATTGCTATTATAAAAATGTGAGTCATAAAAGTGTTGCAATATTCATTCAACTGAGCTCTGAATTTGTAATTTGGTGGCCTAAGAGTTGTACTTTATGTTTAAAATTAATTAGTGCTGTGTATCATGAAAAAGTGAAGTTACTAACACTCCGTCTTTCAGTAACATGTGACGGAGACTACTATTATTAAACAAAATAATGAGAACAGCTGCAAATATTTATAACATTATGAAAAGATAATGTTGATGAGACGAATCAAGTGTCAATTAATAATTTAATGATACTTAGCCTGTGTACTATTTACTGACCAATGACCTAAAATCCAAAGAAATAAACAATTTAATCGGAAAATGGTCACATTAATTAATACGTGTCTTTACTTCTCTGCTGACTGTTTCTTTGCTTAATAGAGTTAAACTGGTGTTCAGAAAGAAGCCAGAACATTTAAAACCTTCACTTTATTGTACCAAGCAACCACCAGTTCTTCATCATGCGTATCATAACATGTGTGTCTCGTTGTTGCTTTAGTTGTCATGTTATTATAGAATCTGTTATGTTGAGGTAATTTCAATTTTCAGTAACTTTGCACACTTTTTCCTTTTCATCCTCAGCCCATTTGCATTGACTCGTGTGCCTTTGCAGTGCATTGGGCCAAAACAACCTCGTAAAAGCTGCAATATATTACAACCGATAACACAAACCACAATCTGCAGTATTTGAATGTATGTGCATTCCGCAATTCCTCCTCAAATAACAGGAAGGCCGCTTGACAGGAAGGCCAAAATTGAAAGAGCCTTTTCCGCTTAGCAGCCAAAAGATTTTTAGAGTTCGTTTTTTGTTAGGCCGGTACTCTCTCATGAAAACCTTCTAGCAATTCTTTCTGCTTTAGCCACGACTACAGGACTATCAGACAAACCCGTCAAAACGAAAAAAAGAGAAAAAAAGAATACTAAACGCAGAGAGGCAAACGAATGAAACTGCTCCGTGTATGGTAAAGGAAGGCAAGCTTATGAAATGTTCTTTTGCAAAAGATAATGAGATTTTCGTGTCACCGTCACGAAGAACCAACAGCGACCGCAAGCAAACAAAGTTTCAAAGCGCGTCCCAGCGGGGTACGGTAAAGATTGCACGCAAGAATCATCAACCACTAGTTCAGAAGTGAAGGCAAAACGAACGCTTTCTGGAGGGAGAACACTGCCCTGAATCTCTCGTTAGAATGAGTCGTTTGCTGTACGTACCAACGAACAACAAAAACGCTCAAAATATACGCACAATTGGGGAGAACGGCTGAGAAGAGCCATGAAACCTCATTTTCTCCAAGAAACACGTTTGAATTTTGTGTACTGAAAACTTCCTCCCTAAAGGCTAGTTTTTTGGCACTTACGGCCTTCGGTAATGGGGATAGGTAGACGATGGTGCTCCTTTGGAAGAGGGGACAGAGAAGAGAGACTCCCCAAAAGGCCATAAATATTGAAGTTTATGGTAATTTAATTCTTTTGTTTCGATTTTTGCTTAGGGCTTCATTCCGTGTGCTCCATTTTACTTGAAAGCTAATAACGAACCTGCAACCTTCTCCTGCTAGATCCTCAAACTAACAAGTCCATAGCGACAAAAAACATTGAAGCATAATTTTAGTTTAAACGTTATTTCTACACATAACACATAGGATGGGATATAAGAATGGTCAATGTTTGCTGGGATTAATCGCTTATTTGTAAAAATAAGTAATTTGTTACGAAAAAGGAATACACACGCCACATTGCATCAAGCATACAATTATACTATTATAAATATGGGAACTTAATCGATAACGAAAAGTTTCAATAATGAATTTCATGTAGGCGTGTAATTGAATAAGAAACAAGAGGTTAGTGAAGCTTTTCAATTTAATATTTTATTCGTTCAATATTTCAAACTTACGCCAGGTAGGTATCCAGCAGTCAACAAAGGTCTTCTGAAGATCAGCTTGGCGTATTAACAAACGGAAATTTACTTTGAGATAGGAGTTCTTGAAGAAAAGATAATGAGCAATAATTATGAGCTAACTGCAAGTTGTTCATTGGTTTCAATTTAATTCTTAACAATTCCTATGAAACCTGTTTAAAGGGTCATGTGCTGCCACAAATTGTTTTTGGACTGATTATACATTATTTAGAAAGATCAATAATCGTAAAATAATTTTATAGTAATTTTTTATTTTTTTTGCACTTACTTGCAAGATGGACCGCAATGGATCGGTACGAAGCATTCCAATAACCAAAGATCTATGGTAATCTGTTCACAAAAAACCAAAGGTCTATATAATTTGCTAGAAAAGAGAGAATTTGTTATATAATCGCTAGAACAGGAACTATAAAGTTTATATTATACGCTCCACAAACTCATGTTTCAAAACCATCACATCGAAAGTCTGAGAAATGTATTTGGGGAAGAATAACATAGTATGTGGAAAATTATGTCACTAATAAGATTTGGGTATAAACCATGTGATATATGTATATGTATGGCATAGAACGGATTGTAGTTATAATATCTTTTTCAATTAAGCGAAGAATGTGGAATTTAATGATATAAATATTCAATTTCCTTAAAGTGTAAACTAGAACCCTTACATTTGCCGCATATTACCTGCAGTTCGATTTTAAAATTATTCCTCTTCTGATCTGCTTGAATCAGAAGGCTCCATGCCTTTTTGTTCTGCGTTGAAATGGTGGTTGATAATTTCCACATCTCTCGTTCTCTCTCTCTCTCACACACACACACACACTTTCTCTGTCTCATATTGAGAGTTGGCGATTGAGAATTTTCGACTCACAATTTTCACGATGCTCTCTCGCATGTTATAAAGCTGTTTGAGCTGAATGTGTTAGAACGAGATCAATATATCTGTTGGAATGTTTATGGAGCGCGCGCGCGTAATAACGTTAATCGTAGTATCGACAATGATGGCTTCCGCCTCATTTCGTAAGTGTTAGTGAGGGCAAGCATGTTGAACAGCCATGCTAATTCAATTCGATTCGATAAATGCCTGTCCCAAAGCACAAATCTAGCAAAATTTTATTTTATTAGTGTTTATGACAAATTCATGATAAATTACAACATAATTATCAACATATTTAAACCTCGTAAACTAAAGCTCGTAAGGCGACATGGTTCGAATCCCACTTGGGCAGTATCAGTGAACAACAATTTGCATAGAAAGCTAAGTTCATTGCTCGAGCAGGTCTAGATTAATATCGTTTATCCTGCCAGATGAGAAACAAACAGGACAAAAAGCTAATTTTTTGTACATCATAAGCATGCACTATGTTGCACCGCAGGTCTGCATGGATGAGTTACGATATCAATGACAAATTTTTGCTCACCTCAGGATTTTTATTATCTTTGATATATGAATGAACAATAGGACTGGGGATCAAATCGTATCCAACTAGACGTTAGTATAGTAAGTCAGAAATAACCGGCAAGTGTTATGTGGTCAAGAAGTAGTGAAATTATTTAGATGTAGATTGAGCTGCCTTCGACTTCTGTAGAAACTGGCGCGTATATAATTAGACAACGGGACCGATTGGGGCAACTAGTACGCCAGAAATGTTGTGACATGACTTATCGTTAAACCAAAAAGAGATCTACAAGCCTGTTTGTAAACTTTCTAGAGCACGGTAATATTTAGTAGTATTGACACAATTTTTTATGCCTTTGCCTTTGATTTTTTTTATTCTGTTTAAACATTTGAGTACTCATAAATATTCCAGAATTTGAACCTTCTTCTTTACTTGTTCTTTGAATGGCACAACAACCCAGTAGGATCAAGGCCTAACCAGAGCACTAATGTGCTTTGACTTTTTCTGTTACTTAGTTTACCCATCCACATCAAGATTGTTAATTCTGCGTATGGGGAGTTGTGATTAAGTGTAACCATAGCAGGATAGTCAATTCTATGGGGTGCGCCAGCGGTCCGAATGGGGTTCAATGCAACGTCGGGCCTGACCGTATGAAACAGGCCTACCCCGCTACCCATGAGACCACCAAGCCACGACAATTTTAATAGTTCGTTTTAAATTTGGTTGGCGTTTTAATAATTTTAAGCATCATTTGTGTAAAGAACTTTTAGTTATTCCTTTCTGTTTATTATAGCTGAGAAATAAATTCTATGAATCACCGGAGTAAGTCATTTGTAAAAATATACTGCTTATCCCTGTAATATAAACAACTTCATAGTTTTGGCTTAATTTCCACGTAAGTCATTTGGGAACCTTCTGGTTTCCTTTACTAATTAATACCAGTTGATTGGATAGTAAGTCATCACCACGGTTTGCACATGTAGATCGTGCAAATCCATCACAGTATAATACTTTATGTTTTTGCTTCCTTAAATTTTCATTAACTTTGAAGAAAACAACAAGCTGTCTGCCAAATGTGCTACAAACGAAGGAGCTCTGTAAATAATGACATGAAACAACTAGACAACTGTTTGACAATTAGACACAATTTGACAATTAAAAATAGACATATAAATTAATTTCACTCTATGAAGGAGTCATAACAATGATACATAACAACCATTTTTGCATGAATCTTAAGTCTTAACAAAATAACCGAATAAAAATGACAAGAACATGTTTTGTTTGACAGATCCTTATTTCAACCGATAAGTTGGAGCCTACAATGATCAAAATGTATGGAAATGTTTAAAACCATCACAGAAATATTTTGATATTTAATTATCTGAGTACATGCGTATCAGATGATTCAAAAATATTTGTTTCTTACTTAACAATGGCCTTGAAATGGTCGTTATGAAAAGCGACCTAATATTTATTTGTACTCGTGAGGAATTGTCAGTATCTGATATCCCAAGTCTCTATAAAAAATAAATAAAAAGTATTTGATTTATGGATCCATTATGAAAAGCGCAATCTGATTTGAATGAAAAATCTCTAGCTATCAACTCTTATAAAATATGTTGTTGACGAGAAAAAAACGTATTAAACATGTGTATCAAGAAAAGCCAAATGTGATTTGTTATTATCTTGTATCAAGTGTATCAAAAAAAGCAAAATGAGAATTTTTATCAACTTGGTAACACATACATGAACGGAATGGCAAGGCATTAAAAATCCTATTGGAAATTACTCGTAGGATTGCAAATATATATTCGAAAGGCATGGGCACATATAAATTTGTAATGACAGTAAGAAACTCAATTTCTTATGTCCTTAGGTCATTTACGATTCTTTGTCACAGAGGGAGCTATTAGCAATGAATGAGCGACATATTTATCAACTCTAAAACTAAAAATTAACAACAACTTTTTTATTGTTTGTTTTAACAAATCTTACATTAATTTTCATTCTTATTTTATGTCTCTATTTCAGGTACCCATCGAAATGTGTCTTCAATGTCGTTAGTGTTGAAGTGAAATGTTGAAGTGATAATTTGAAATCTTTCTGTAAAGCAAGCTGTTGTGTTTAGCCTAAAATGGTATGTGTAAAATAATTAAAAAAAGAAAATTGTGTTACCCAGTAAGTGTCATTTGCTTCATTGTGAAGCATTTATGCGCATATTATACTAGCTTAAAAATGAAATACCAGTGTCACGTACGAGCTAAAAGAGAAGTTGAATTTAACGGTGCTTTACAAGTGAAATTAAATAATATTCTACAATGTTGTGGATGTATTGGTGTGGAAATAATCTCAAATTTATTAAATTATGATGATGTTGGATGAAAATATTTTTAAGTAATATTTTAAAATACACCTGTGCTAGAGGAGGCATGATAAGAAATATCACAAAAATATTATGCTTCGATCATATATGGAGCATGATTCATGGTGATTCTTTCTTGAGGTAAGTCTACTATTAATTTGTTTCCGTAGTTTTGTTCAAATCAATTCAGATAAATTGAAAAATATTTTCTTGAAATTTTGATGTTTGTGAACTAATAATTTTATGGTCTAAGTATATGGCTTTTACAACTTATTAATTTGACCTACGTACATAATTATTGCATTAAATTTGTATCAACATGTATGGGCGTGTGGCACCTGCTGCTCTATTAATCTATAAAAATTAAATAAAAATCAAACGACATAGAAGGATATCATATAAATCACACATATAATAAAAATTAAAATGTGGACAGCAAGATCAAAATTTTGGTTCTGAAAACAACCCGGGAGGAAGTGATTGAAATAAAAATAAAAACTATTTGATTGGATTTTGCTACTTCAATTCAGTTTCATAGCGATTGACCGTTTGTTGACAAGATTTATTTTGTATTTTTATCTCCTCGTATATTCAAGGGTAGAGTAAAATTTGTTGGTATTTTCCCTTAACTATTGTTGTTGCATAGCGGCGAGGTGAGAGAAAAATGAAATGAACGAGAATACAAGGCATGAAACATAAACAAATACCCTCTCTTCGAGAACAGTTGCTCTTCGCTCACATGTTAGCTTCTTCGAAGGGGCTGCAAGTTTTATGACAGAAATAAAAGTTTTTACAGTTTTTAAATTGTTTTACGAGCCTATTAATAGTTGCTCAACGGATTATAGAGTCCACATTGAAGAAGGGAGCGATGAGGTGTGCAGGTAATCATGTGGCCTACTGGAATCGTGATTAAAAATAGATTGTGAAATGTTTTCGTCACACATATATCAGATAATGGCCTAGTGCCGAATGGCACTGTAGGTGTTGATTGATTTCTTTTTTCTATTATCTTTAAGTAATGTAACGCATAGTGGGGTTATCAATGTGGGTTATCAATGTGAATTTTTGATTTACCATGCGGCATTAGATTTTATTACTTACGCTATTCATTGTTTTCTATATATTCATACTTCATTAAAATTTAGATATTAATTGAATGGTTAATGCTCTAGCTGGTTTCTTATTTGAGAAGCAACTTTTAATTAACTTTAACAATGTTTCTATTTTGGAAGTGGAATAAAGAAAAAGGATGAATGATTTGAACTAATATCGGAATATACAATCGCTTAGTGCAAAAGTTATCTTAATAAAATTGATATTTTTAAGCAATACGGCCTGGCCGTTACTACCGAATAAAAAAAAAAGATATTTCTCTTTGAATTTATGTTTATTATTCTGTCGCTATAGCTAGGCTACAATTTTTCCATATTTATGGTGTTATTCATTGATTTATTTTTTTTGTCCATTACCATTACCAGTCATAAGTAACGATTTTCTATGTTTGATTGGGAAACACAGTACATTTGTATCATTTATGTTTCAAATAATTACTGAAAATATCTGTTCTTCTTGGGTGGCACAACTACCCTTGAAAGGTCAAGGCCTACCAGAGTACTAATGTACTTTGTTTTTTTCTATGACTTATTGCACCCATAGCAGAATAGTCAATCATGGGTATGGGAGGCAGAAGCACTCCGAATGGGATTCGATACAACGTCGTGCTTAAAATGATAGGCCTACGCCTCATAAAATATCTACCGTTACCAATAGTCTGATAGTATTCGTAATCATAACAAGGAAACGATTCTTAAAGATTGCTGTGATACCGTTTTAATTTTCAGAACCTGTTATTGTCTATATCGTTGTTAGCTTTGTTGCACTCGCATAACTTTATTTTTATATCACCATTAAAATATAGGGCTCAATGATAATGCCGTCACCCATCAACCAATGTGATGGTATCCTATTCAGATAACCTTCCCTTACGCAGGATGGACTATGGACTAGGTTTTGGATTTGAACGACTTCATGCCTTGCAACAGGCCTATGCGTCCACAACGCTGTCACTAGACCATGCTCCTGTTGAAGTGGATTCTTCATTTCTGATTATTCATTTTATTACCTTTGCTTTTCCCGATCTTTTAAATGCACTTGGTGTAACTCTCCGGAGAGACAAGCTCTATAAACAAGAGAGAAATATGTGAGAATTGAAACTACTGAGATTTTGAAAGCACTATGCTGAGTTTTGCACCCTGCAATGCCAGGAAATGTAATACTTTCTCTCTGTCTGATGGTATGCATCAAGAAGCAGTAAAAACGAACAAACCAGTGGTTGGAAAACACCGCTTGTGAACGACCAATCCTCTCGCTGGTGAGTGGGATGATGAGCAACAATTCCCGATTCCTTGAAATTGTTCTGTCATCAGGACAAGTTAACGCAAATCGGTAGCTCAAGGTTTATATTAAATGTAAAAGAATTCGTGCGAAAGAGACGTGTAGACCCGTGAGCGACTTAGAATTGTTCGCTCGGGGCCAAAGTTTGCCACGAATTGACCGCGTTGGCCACAATCTCTATTCATCATACGTCTTGTTGGCACGAAACTGTGTAGGAGCATGTGAATTGTACGTTCCAGTAAACACTCCATCAAACACATTTGTCGTTTTGTGTGTGTAAAGTGTCAAATGGCTTTGAAAGCTTAGAGAAGAAATTGAACGAACTGATTACAATATAAAATCGTTCCCTTTGGTTCAGGAAAACCAGCTAGCATTATAAACATTGAAACACGAGGTATGTTTTCATTGTTCTAGCAGTAACATCCAGCTCGTTGGTGTGTAAAATGCGGCTTCACGGTACTCATCTCCGAGTGCGGTGAGTGCTTACTTACCGAGAACCGGATCTCATCTATAGGGGAGCGTTTATCTTAAAAAGCGGCGCGAAGCAGAATGAGACGGCCTATTCACCACATGACAGTGAACGAAAATGAGAGATCGCAAGATCCAGTGAAACTGGTTAGACAGAGTACACACGTTTAACCTTCATGTTTTCTCTTGCACAATACGACAGATTGGTTAAAATTATCAATTTGTTTTACTCGCTCTCTCACGGCGGAGAAGAAGCCATCTTCATCTCTCGCACTGGTTTTCCTTGCGCGTTGCGTTGTTATATGCGAAACTTTTGTATTGTGTCATAAACGAACTACTTGTCATAACGTAAACAACTTCGGACTTCTACGATCGCATTTTTATTATTATAATATTAATAACAGTAAAAATAAAGCAACACTCTGAGGCTAGCGTGTGATCGGGTGGGCGACTGTACGAATAAAGACGACCATTACCGTGTTTTCTAAAATAGCCATCAGTGTTGCGTCGTGCATAGAAAAGTCAAATACCGTCGCAACATTTTTCGGTCGAATTTTTACATCAAATCGTTACATGTGATGACTGATTACAATATTACCGAAACATTTCCCAAATATCAACTGTGCATTGATGCAAGTAAAGTTAATTGTATGTAAAAATCGATATTGGCGCGGAATGTTCTAAAGTGATCATTGCAGTGAGTGAGATGAAATACCAAAAGTGCAAATAACAAGAAGTACCAGGAAAATAAAGTGTCCAAATAAGAGTGTCATCAATCCTCGTAATTTCGTGGTTATCTTTGTGCATCTTTAAAGCGTTATAAAAGTTACGCGGTCGTACAAAAAGCATGTGTGATTACGATAATAATAGTAACAATTTGATTCCATTACATTTGATTTTACAAATAGTGATTTAGAATATCAGTTATCAGTTATCGGAGGTTAAAATCAAGTGAAGAGCAAACGTGTGTTCTTTTTCATATTTATCATGAACGAATAATTAAAACCACTGTATATCAACAATTATGAAATTTTCGCGTCATCATCTCTACACCAAACGGCCAACATACTGTTAAAGATACAAACGCTATATTGATCTAGAATCGAACAAGGTGAAACAAAACGGATATTTGAGTGTAAATAAGCGTCGTTTGTGAAGAAAAAAATAACGTAAAACATCGAGATCCATGTTTAAGCGGACATTATAATAAATTATAATATGTAAGTATACTACGATGCGGAAAACATATTCCATACCTTTGATTGATCCTTCACTAACCTCAACGTCTTCCAAATCCTTACTAACACTTTTCTCTCAGCTTAACTAAACTAAACTCTACTACGAAACGAACCAAACTACAAAAATACTGAGCAGAACGTCGAAATTAACATTTTTGATACTGCTTGATCTCAAACAATAGATCTGTATTCTAACATAGTTATTAGTCACAACCGTGCGCCCTTGGTGTACTCCAGGTGATGCGGTCATGTCAAAGTTTATAATCGATAGCATGCTACCGAAATACGCCCAGTTCCAGCCGTTCATTAGCTCTCAGATTTCATCCCAATCCATTTCCAACTCGAACTCAACAGTGTCTCAAACTCCCAACTCCGAAGGCAGTCCGTTGACCACTGGCAGTGAAGGCAGCCCCAATTCACCGCCAACCAGCAAAATGTATCCTTTTGTCTCAAATCACCCGACAACCCACACTAGCTACTCAACAATGCCAGGATTCTCTGGTTTAGATGACAAATCGTGCAGGTAAAAATCATAGTTTTAAACTTTGAACGCCTAGACGTTTGACTGTCTGCAGGGAACTTTTATCATTATTATCACACTCGTTTTGTTTCATCAGTAGTAGGTACACCGAAAGTGTAATGAATAGTTATCCACCGATGGGAGTTCCTGGGAGTGCCAGTATTGCACAGTTTTATCAACAAGCAGCTGCGGTATCTGCCGCGTCGGCAGGAGTCGGTGTCGACTCTTTGGGGTCTGCTTGCTCTCAGCTTTCTTCATCCGTCGGCGGGGGGCAGTCTGGCCTACCGGACATAACACGTCATCCGTGGTTAGTGACTGGTGAGTATACAAATAAAAAATAATAAAGAAATTTATGATCATAAGAATTTATTGCCCTGGTGATTTAAACATATTTTGTATTGTGCCTAAAATAATATGGAATTAGTAAATAAAAATCAAAAAAATTACTTGCTTGCATTACAATTATGGTCTGTCCAATAATTCATAAACCAAAACAACAAAAAACAATAAAAACAAACACTTAACACTTTCAAAGATACATAACCATGATACCAGCAGTTGTTTTTTTTTAAATAACTTAAAGATTTTAATTATTTGATTGAATAAAATTTTTGTGTTTTGTATCAATAATATTCAAAAGAAGCTTCATCATAGAAAAACAATGAATGATGTATGTTAAAAGCATGCACCAATATTAAATAACAAATATAAATGCTAAACTATTACTTTTCTCACTGTTGCATATTTGTATTCCACTCATTTATTCTTCTAACTTCCACGCTCCTATAAATGGCCTGATGTCCTGTGTAGCATCGCAATCAGCTCTCCAGAAATTTGCCAGTACAGGTTGGTATTATTATAATTTACATTTTGTTTCTGTTTTTAGCGAATACAAGAAAATTGAAGAAAATGTGTTTAAAATAAGAAGCAGAAGTAGTAAAAGCCGTTGTTTTATTACTAAATACATTAATATAATTTTTTTTGTCTTTTCGATCTCAGTAACGCCATTTTCAAAAAAAAAACTTGTAAAATTGTTTGATCAACGACTTTAAACAACTGTTTTTACATTCAGTCGATCGGAAATCAAATTAATCTTTCAATTTTTAATTCAAAGAATGTTTCATAACGAACCAAAATCTGATTTGAAACATATTTTTATTCTAATAGAACGGCAAGACCGTAATGCTTACAAACATTATGTGAAGGTGTTTAAACTGTTAAATTTCTCTCTCTAATTTTTCTACATAGTTCTATTTTATTTTGATGTCGTTTCTTGTCACATTTGCAATCCCTTTCGTCCATATCATCATACTGCTTAGGATATTGTTGAATATTTCATGCACCAAACCCAGTCCTGCTTTTCTCTGATACGCGTGGGATAGATTTGAATACACAAAGCAAGGGTAGAAGGAATGAGAGAACAAAATAAGGTTTGACTAAAAAAGTCAAGAATAAGAGATTTTTTTACGCTGCCTTTTCTTCGGCTTCTCAAAACCTGCGCGAGTTAGTCAAAGAGTCTGAAGAGGAGACTTAAACGGTTTCATTTACATTTGGATCTTGTGTAACGAATTGGTGCATGGATCTGTCTGACTGCAAGATGAACGGGGAATGATTACGCTCAGTGGAAAAAAGCCGCCGGTGAAGATTGAAAGTTAAGGTTAATTTATTCAAATTTATTTTTCTAACCTCAGTATTCCTCAAAATCTAGAGAGTCTTAATTCTTAAATTTATGGCGATTTTGATATTAAAATAGAGCCATGATATCCTTGTGTCTGAGTTTTCAAGCTTAAAGAAAGCGTTTTTCTTCTTATCTTTATAGTAACGGTGAGATATGTTTACCATTCTTATGTTGTAACCTACTTATGGGTTTTTATTAAATTCTGAATGGTGGTTCAACTATTCCTCAATCAATTTAAGGACTTGTTTTTGTTTGGTTTTTGAGCGAGACAGATATTTTTACCAATCTAAGATATTTTATTTTTATTTCTTGATTAGGATTAAATTTTTAATACAAATGTGCAATACAACTGATATGGTTCGAGATGTGGTTTAACTTTGATTTCTCTTATAACCAAGCTTAATTTCAAGTTTTTCCAGGAAGGTACAGCAACCCTTTTAGGGCAAGGCCTTCCAAAAGCACTAATGTGATTTGGTTTTTTTCTGCAACTTAGTGTACCCATAGCAGAATAGTCGATCTTGCATATGGAGGGCGGTAATAGTGGGGTCACTTCCACAATAAGATTCGGTACAATGTCTGGCCTAATACATGTACCGTTAGATTTATGATATGTTGTATCGTGATGTATTACATGTGCACTATAATCTGAGGAATTTTGAACAGTCATTATCATTATGCATATATATACGCTTTTCTGCTAAAATAGTAAAAATTGAAGTGTAGAACGAAAGATTGATAAACCCGTCCGGGTGAAACGCTTTCTTTTTTCCAAGGACAACGCGAAGAGAAACTATAGGAAAGGTTTTCCCTTGAGTTAGAAAGTTTTTTCACCACAGGAAGCGATCGTAAGGCATTGAATGTTCGTAAAATTTGCTGATTTGAAAGGATTGGCCTTACAAAAAACACAACCCTTCATGCTTTTTGTCCTTTATATTTCTTTATACACGTTCGAAAGTTGTGACCAGAAATACCTTTCTGCGCCGTAGGTGATGTAACTGGCCCGAGCCCTTCTCCCTTGCATATTTTCAGTTTTCATAGATATAACAGCAGGAGACTCCAGATTTGTTGCATTGCTCGTACCGTCTGTACAAAACTTTTTTGTTTTCCCCTGCAACGGGACTGTAATGTGTGGATGACTGCTGCAATGCTTTCTATAATCGATAAAATATTTTTGAACAGTTTTGTAATTTCCTATTGATAAAATCAAAACAAAACTGCAAAAGTGCTTCGTCATCTCTATGTTTCACCCTAATGGCTTGCATCTTTGTGTATGAAATTGAAACGATGTATTGCGCCTGACAAGAAATTAAAATTAATATTCTTTTGGATTATTTTTGTAACACTCTATATTATTGAGCTCTAAACAATACGGCCGGGCCGTTTCGACCGAAGAAAAAAAAATATTATTGAGACCGATAATGCGAATTTTGTGAGAAGAGATTTTGAACTTGGCTTGATAAAAATTTTTGGTAGTTGGAATCCAAATATTTAAAAGGCGTACAAAAAGGGGTAAGCAGCAAAGTGACACTTCTAAAAAACTTCATTTTTTGCGAGTAAAATGATTTTGTTACGCGTTTAAATAAAAACAAACATAACTTTCGGTGCTTTAAAAATAAATGTTATATAGCAACTGGTATTTTAAAAAATTGTTTATTTTAAGATATACTAAAAATTTCAATAATAGATTTGCAAAATTTAATTTACTGTCGATTGAATTTTTGTTTTATTTTTTATGTTTTTCAAATTTCAAATTAACAGCTCTTTGTACATGACTTCATATATACTTTGAATTTACAACCAAATCAATTGACTGCCTCAAATATTAATATTAAGTGAAAACTAATATTGTGAAGCATAACATTAAGCAGAGAAAACAAAGCATAATGTAAGACTTTTGAAAAAAATGAAACCCGTATGCTAATCTATGCACTAATATTTCATTTCTGTTCACGAACTCTAAAATTGTACCCAGAGTTATCAGCAAATGATAATGAATGACTGTAAGCAATACGGCCTAGCCTTTACTGCCGAGTAAAAAAAAGAATGACTATAAAGCATTAAAGTTATTATTTCATGTAGAAATTGATGTTTCACCAAATGCAAGAATAACAACTAGTTTTGATTGCAATAGAGCTAGTTTTAAGTAGTTTCGCTCAGTTATAAGGAGGAGAGTCAATGCAACCATAGACGTATTTAACAATGATGTTTTATATATTTTCAGATTGGATGAGTAATCCGTTTGATCGAGTGGTTTGTGGGGACTTTGCAGGTAAGTGAAAACATCATAGGATTTTTCAAAGAACTTGTAAAAATGTACGTTTTAGTTTCAATGAACTATAACAAGGTGGTTTACTGTCGGCTATTGTCATAGCGCTTCGACGAATTAAAATGACTTAATGACTGTGTAAAAGAAAGCCGTATTTTAGCGACCGCTACAATTTATCTGTCTTGTTATATCCTGTTGATCTGTACGGTTTAGATATTTTGGTTATAACAGAAAATACTTTGATAAGTTTTCATCAGTAAACTTTCCGATTGTTGTTTCGCAAGGAAAATCATCGCAGAAAATAGTTTGCATTCATTTTGATTCGAAGTTAGTTGTGAGTCAAGCTGATTGTAGATATTTGTCTTGTTTGGAGCCAACCTCAATAAACTAGAAACAGTATGCCTTAATAGAGACTGGGTTTTTCATTTGAAAAGAGACGGTTCATTTCTTTCTCTGGGTTTTAAAGCTTTTATTGATTATAGCAATACGGTCTGACCATTTCAACGGAAAAAATGCTTAATTATCAAAAACATTTCAAAAACTTGTTCAAGAAATATTTCAAGAAATGCATTACAATTGCTGGAAATCATTTATCAACGATAGATAATTCAATACTTATCAAATGACAATCTAGAGCGCCTGACTGGTAACTGCTTCGGTGCAAGGCTGCCTATATTGTTATGCGGTACATCAGGTTTCAGAAAGTTAAGCGCATAAATGGCACATAAAAGGCACATAAATTTACAAGCGTCGCACATATGTAGATTGACAAAAAATGTAAATAAGTTTTCAAAGAACAAAATTATATAAGATTGGCGTTATACTTCCAGTAAATTTTTCTTTGTTAAACAAGCTAACTACGGTTACTGTTTTGTTTCTACTAAATGGACAGCTTGAATTGGTTTGTTTATTCATTTCATGGTGTTTTAATGGTTTTGTTTTAATTCCGTAGCTACAGCCACGCCGTATTGCTTTCGTGATGCAATCATTATGATTTTTAAAATTCACAGTGCAGTAAAATTTTTAAAAGCTACAGAAAATATAGCACATATCATTAAAAGCTCATTGTTAATGTTTTAAAATGGCGATTAGAAGCAATACAGCCTGGTCGTTCCTACCGAATAAAAAACCAACGGTGATTAGTGATTTTTTTCAAGTATTATAATATAAAGATGACTGATAACAACGCTGTTAGTGTGATTAATCTTTGGTTATCTATATTGAATCACTGTTTACGAGTCAATAATAAGCTTCCATTCTATTAGCATTTAAATAATAATTTTACATTAAGGTGCGACTCGTTGATAATTTAGATTGGTGAGCCTCGGGGTTTTATGTTTGGGTAAACAAAGATTTGGTCACTTGACGTCAGTGGTGGGATTGATACAAAGATTTGTACAAGCACGCTTATGTTCTTCAAATTAAACAGGCTTTGATTTTGATCTTGGAAACTTGACAAAATAGTTTTGCTCAGTCAATATTTTAAAGTATCCACTTAATGCAGAAGTACGGTAAAATATTCAACAGACTTTGTTGTTATTGTCCATTTATGTGAAATTAATCAAATCAGGAAATAAAATAGCATAACTATGCTTCCACGTGTGTAGCATCCGATTAGGAAGTAAGCATGACCACATTTAGCAAATACAGCAAATAAATTCTATTATACTTTTTCGAAAGACATCGTAAACTTTGCATTTCGGAATAAACATAAAAGGTTAAAAGATAGAAACAATTATTATATGTTTCTACATGATGATTTAAATATTTTATGAAAATTGAAATGTTCAACTTCAACGCAGGGACACTAGAACTTTTAATACTCAATGGTTTTTTAAGCATTTCCAATATCTACAACTCAATGATTTGAAAAAATGAGAAAATTTCAAATTTTATGAAATTATGAGTTTTAGGACTACTTGAACAACCTTGGCATCTTGTGCACAGAGATGTATTTTTTGTAAAGATACTGTGAAAACCTGAAGTACGAGTGCATTTTCATTCATTCGCATGCGCGTAAAATAAATCAATAACAATGTTGCTGTTTTTTATGAGTTCCTGGAATCTTGCCGTTTTAGTTTTGGGTAAAGTGACTGGGTCACTTTTTAAGTGACATTGTAGAATTTGTATTAAATTCAACGTATCATAAATTATTCCTGTTTAACTTTATCAACATATAAATATAAATTATAAGATAAGTTTGAAGTTAAACATGCTTTCCATAGAATATTTCGAACTTTGTTCTCCCTTTTCATAGAAAATATTCGTTTAAGAAAACCAGAAATGCGTTCGAGATGTATTTTCACACCTATCTAGTCTGTTTTTCCTTTCTTTTGTCAATGTCAATGTGTGTTACCATTTTGAGTCATATAAAATCGGTTTTCATCCCAAAATTTATCTATCCCTTGTACTCTCGTTGAATTTCGAACCTATTCACCTTTAAAAAATGTTATGGTTCGTTTTGGGATGCGTTCAAAGTCTGCTTTAGCGCCACGCCCAAAAGTGAGTTTCGTTGATGCTACGGCTTTCTCTTTCTCTGTTTTGCTTTGTTAGTCCATTGCTTATTTCAGTTTTAGAATTACTGATACATGGGCGACACATCAGTGGTCTAGAAGTATTAATTTTGTTGATCCATACAACGATTCCTTGTAGAACGTACCATGAGGCATTATACAAAATGGTGTAGTTTGTATTACTGGTTTCAGGTCGTTGCATAAAATGAAATTTTAGTTCAAATTCATTCAAATGTGGCATTACCGTTTCTGTTACTGGTAGGCACACAGTTTAACTTTCACACATATTTTTAATTTACCCTGTTTGTGCGTACTTTTCGAGGAGCACTGCGCTCAAATCATTTTTATACCTTTTCGATCGCAGTCAATCCATCGTTTGCTTGTTTTAAGATCGTTTTGTTTGGTATGTTTACGACGAAGTTATAATAAATTATTCCTACTTCCCATGGGCGCAAAAGTATCTGTATATTCACAAATACTAAGCGCTGGAAAGCCTTGGTCGACACAACGTCTGGTATCGAATGGTAAATATTTAGATATACATTACCCGTTGTTGGTCTTGGCCCGCGCAGATGGTACACCTTTTCAATACAACAAATTTGCCCCCACTAACGAAGCAACTTATACTCAACAGACAAAATGTAACCATCTTCTATTACAATCATAACAAATAACATTGTTCTCTAATGGGGTGCACAGTTTGTTTTCTTGTGCTTTTCCTGCGTTTAGCTGAATGTTAGTGTCCGTGTGTCAGTAGTAACTGTTTGTTGCTGCAGCAGTTTAAATTAATCATGGTTAATCAAGCAAATTGAATGAAAAACAGCACTGTAGCTGTAATAAACTTTCTTATTTGGAGATTCATGACTCTTTTTTATTTTAGACTCTATTGTCTTCTGACTAAAGTTTAATTAGTTAGCAAGGAGGTCTTGTTGTCAAATTCAAGCTAGAGTTTAATAATTACCTTAAGATTTCCATTGTTGTGACATTTCTCAGTAAAATTTACAAAATGCAGAATGATAGATCTTTACATGCATGTCACGTTTATGAGGTTGGGGCAGTGTTCTGCATTAGAGTTTGTTTACACTAAAATTCCGTAATATTTGACTGTTTTCTATTTAACGTAACTTGTCCAGAAAATTTAGGGAAGGATAGAATAAGAACAAAACAACCAAAAATCATGTTTTATTTCAGTTCTGGCTGCCAGGCCATATTGCTCAACCAAAACTCATTTGAACTAACCAATGAATGCACTCTTATCTAAAAACAATTACTTAAAACTAGAGTTGATAGATTTTTTTCATAAAGAATAATGTAAGCTACGCTTGCTGTTATTAGACGAATAGTATTTAGTTGCACACGTTGAAGCAATATTCAACAATACTTAAGGCTTCAAAAATACCAGATTGCAACTGCATGCTTGAGCCGTCGGTGTAACAGCTAAACAATGATGAAAGTTTAGAAGAAATGTTGGAAGTACTATAGCAACAATATTTACTCCATTTGTAACATGAAGACATTGAACAATATTTTACTTTATATGGTAAAATATAAACAATTGCGAATGAATGCGATCTTCCTTCCTATTCATTTAATTGGAAGTCATATGAAGAATGGCTACGAACATAATACAGTGATAAATTTCATTTAACTCTCGTTTGGAAGACTTTTCTTGGTGACTACGGTTTCCGTTTTAATATAAATGCAAATTCTTGTCACTCTCCGTCACGTATTCAATGCTGAGCGGAACAGCGTGACATCCAACCCCTGTAGTTGGATTTGTTCAGTACCCTAAGAAATATTCCAATTAACTATGTGGCATCGTGCAAGTGCGGCAAACTGACGTATCCCAGCAGAATGCATGAGTCCTGGTATGAAGCAGGCATGGGAAAACGGGCTGTACTACGATAACGAAATTCAGAAAATGAAGGCGATTCTTCGGGAATCCATTTCGTTTCGCAAATGTCGGCTTTAATAAGAAACGTCTCTATAATATTATCTAAAATAAAACTTCATTGCTTCATTGTCCTACAAAGAGATGTAGTTAAAAATAATAAGAATGGTCATTAATATTATCCATCAACTTTAAGGTTTATTTGAAACAAAGATATATGAGAAACACTATACAAACAGCACCATAACTTCTAACACTCTAAAATTATTTATAAAAATGAAAGGTATAGAGTACGCAATTTTTGTTACATATTTGCTTGCACTAATCTATTTGAAGTATTTGTAAAAACAGATTTTGATGTGGAGGGACATCGTGGTATGTTAGACCAAATATAAACCATTTGAAGATTCGGAAATTGCATGAATAATTGAGTGACATAGAAAGTGTGTTAAATATAAAATTCTAAAAAATTCATATCTTCATTGTTAGGTCTGAAGTTTGGTAATAGGTACTCGTATACAAAA
>KB672198.1:248691-278909 GCA_000349105.1 Anopheles epiroticus | reverse complement strand
TATATATATATATATATACCGATGGGAGTCAAAGAAATGTTAAAACATTAAAGTTGTACAAAGTTGTTGAGAATAGGATTGGCAATAATCGGTTTTATGATGGCTGTAATATAATCAACAATGTGAACACATGGTTTTATGCTCGTTTTAACGCTTTCTATTTGCAAAGCTATGGTTCATTATGACTGTTTCGCCAAGTAAAACGCATTATCTGAATGCTGAGCATCAATGGAATATATTTGTACTCGTTTGCTAGCGTGTCAAAGACCGTTTTCAGTGGTCAATTTGATGAAGATGGGGTGAGTGTTTGGGCTTATGATGCATGATAGGCGCGTAATAAACAACACTATTTTACTACATCACCCCTGCACTAAACTTTCCTGGTGTAGGTCAGTATCAAATGTAGTGCTCCGAAGAGCGTTCACTATTATACAAAAATTTTAATGATTTTGATTTCATTTTACCAATTGTCACAGGGCTGAATTTTTTATCGCGAGTTTGGATAACTGTGGATTGCTTACATCAAAACATGAGCACAATTTATTTTTATACTTGGATAAGATGTTTGTATTCGGAAGGATGAATCTTTTTTACAAATCTTACCGCTTATACGAATGCACCATAACCATTTGGGGGCATTAAACATCATTGAACATCGGTTTCCTAAGTTTTCCTTATAAATTTCTTCAGTACAATATCCACAAAAAGAGTAAACCAATCCTCTAGGGATTTAATTGCCACCCTTGTGTAATTTTTATCTTTCAAATCCGTTTCTCAAATGTACGCTCCGGCACAGACACCACAGTCTTCACCCACTATGACTTCATCACTCTTACAAGGACGTAAGGACCCGTTTCTTTCTTCTATAAGCTTCATGGAAGAGAATTTAATATCAGACAGCCATAAATAAATACCTCTCCAGCCACATCTTCCTACTTCCGCGGCACTTTTATACACCATGTGATGTTTCAACGAGAGAAATGCTGAACTTTCTCCTGCATGGCGTTTGTAGGGCTTTTATTCCAGGGGTTAAATATATTACAGCAATTCCCTGTAGTCTGATAGTGGAATGTCAACAATTTACGACCATCATATTTCATCATCAGCGGGAAATTTCAAGCTAACCACACTTCTCTCAGTTCAAGGCACACCTCCGCGACGCCTTGGAAGGGAATTAGCTTAGAAAATCGGACCATAGAAATTTGGCGTTTAACGTGTTTTCCTCTTTATAAAAGTAGAAAGCAGTGCGTGTTTACGTTGAGGTGTGAAATGATCCATTTTTGGATAAAATGTTGGCGCTGTATAATATTCTTGCAGCTAGAACTATATATATGTTGTGCAATAGCTTATACCAACTACGTGGGAATAGAATCTTATTTGCTATCATGAGAGGCACATGTGTTATTTTTTGTAAAGATAGTGGATTAAACTAACAAAATTGATTATTATAATCAATTGATTTTGCTATATAAATAACTGTAGTGGCAATATAAACAAACTCGATTGTTCAATGGAAAGGCATGAGTTGAATTCTGTCTCGAAGAATTTTTCATACCCATGTTCATATATGTTATAACGACTGTGACTAAAAAAATACAAAACAGATCGAATCCAAAAAGATTTATTTTTCATATCAGAAGTAACGGCCAGGCCGTATTGCTTGAAAACAAACAGAATTGTATGGTATAAATACAACTATTGGTATTAAAATCCGAACAGAATTGCATAGTTGAAGTGTAGTAAAATGAAAAGTATGGATTTTTTTTACTTTTACAATAAGTGCAATTAGAATATGATAGCCAGCAACCTGGCTAGAACTTCGAAATGAAAAATGGACATTTGGCTGCATACAATCTCTTCAGACTATCTTGAATGTCCGTATTGTTTGGATGTTTTTAGAATCATCATGTTCTTCTTTGACATAACAACCATTGCTGGTGTTTCTGTGCCTTGTTGTAACCATACAAGTATAAGTCCTGCGTTTGAGTCCGACCAGCGGGCCAACAGTTTTAGAAGTTTATCCAGTCATAGTACCAAAGAAAGCTTGCCCTTTTGAACATGGAAATTAAAAATTTTGCCCTTCCAAATACCAGATTATCTTCTTGTGACACAATTTAGTAATTTTTGAATTAAAATATAAGTTTGAATGCATTCCACTCTACATGAAAGCCTTGACTATGTTTAATTTTTCAAGCCTCCAATTGTGTGCATTGTCTTATTTTTGGGAAGTTTATTCACGCATAAAGCAAAAAAAATGAATCCCTAATAGAATAATACATCATCGAGAAACCAGTCAAGAAACCCTAATAGAATAATACATCATCGTATAGTGTGCAGTTTTCATGTAGTAAATACACCATAAGCTTTCTCACAATACCTCAGCATCATCAGTGTTACGGTTACAAGATGAATTCATCTCATCTACTATGTTACACATGCAAAATGCCTCCCTATGGCAACTTTTTACGTTGTACACAAAATATCAAGCTCACATGCATTTGGTATTTTTGTTATATAGATAGGTAGATCGATGAGTAGATAGATCATATTCAATTATCCAGCAATATGGCCGTTACTACAAAAAAAAAAAAACATTCAAAAATTCATGAAAAGTTGCATTCATGCATTTTATTCGACATTTTGATTTAAAGAAAAAAATATTTTAGGGCTACGTAACAATTCAGAGTAAATTTCTTCATTCGTGCAAATTTCTTCCGATTTAGGTCCAAATGGATGCCCACGCCGGCGCGGTCGTCAAACCTACACCCGGTTTCAAACCCTCGAGCTTGAGAAAGAATTCCATTTTAACCATTACCTAACCCGCCGACGAAGAATCGAAATTGCGCATGCTCTCTGCCTAACAGAGCGACAGATCAAAATCTGGTTCCAAAATCGTCGAATGAAGTTAAAGAAAGAACTTCGTGCTGTTAAGGAAATCAACGAACAGGTACGACATATGCATGTGCATTTCCCAGTGAAGATATATTAAAACCTTTTTTTCATTTCATCGATTTTATTTATCGAACGTTTATAAAAAAAATATTGTTTCCGTTTCATGATATAGGCTCGCCGTGAGCGCGAGGAACAAGACAAAATGAAGAACGAATCGCTTAAATCCGCCCAACAGCATCACAGCCAAAAACAGGCTCAACAAGAGCACACAATTGTTGGCTCTCAGCAAACCAGTAATGGTGGTGGAGCTGGTGGTGGAGCCGGTGCAGGCGGTGGTGCTGGAAGTGGCGGTAGTACGGGAAACCTCGGCAGCCACTTGCATCATCCTTCAATTGTTTCGCAGAATGATCTGAAACTTGGGCTCGGCGGAATGGGCGTCGGCGTCGGAGGGAATCTCAGTATGATGGGAGGTCTGGATAATAAAACGAATCAAGACATCCTGAAAGCAGTTAGTATAGTTCATTCCTAAACCCACCCAATTAGCAACTAAACTATAAAGAAAACATATTTTTGTGGGGCAGTTGCGTTTGGATTTTACTCTCTTGTTCATTTCTCCACATTTGTTTCCATTTTCGACTTTATCGTTCAAGCTTTTTACTTTGCGCGGTGCATTGCAGTAATCAGCAGTGTAATTTTTTTAACGTAAATTGCACAATTCAGGATAATTTTATTGATATCAACGCTCTGTGCTATATCGTTTTTTGGTTGCATTCTACAATGCAAGATAATTTTTTAAAACAACAGGCCATGTGGTGGTTCTGGAATCACATCCGGGACGTCGCATCCGTTTTCTTGTTATTTTAGCATTGCTCTTTCTTATTTTACCGTTTCATTTTTAAGTATATCACGTTTTATTACTTTACGCTTCTCATAAATTTTAATGGATAAATTAACGCTTCTTGAAACAGTAGTTGTTTTGACAATATTAATTGCATCAAATGTTCTTTCCTATGATGTTACAATGTTTCTCTCTCTTCCAGGTTATGCAACATAACAAGCGGTGGGACTAGAATATTTTTTCAATTAATCGCGTCACTTCGTATAAAATGAGATAAAATAACGGTTGATGTGTTTGAAGCAGTACTATGTACACCAATTATTTTGAATTCAAAATCTGTTGTTCTGAGAAGATTAGTAGAATCGCTATTATTCAAACGACACAACACTTCATGTATTTTCATCACCTCAAATATTAAACCTTTCCTATGGTCCAACTTCCTGAAACATACTAACAGCTAAGGGATCGTTTTTATGTTAATAACTGTAATAGCATATAAAATTCATGATTTTTTTCTTTTTCTCTTTCTTTTCATTGCTTCTTAATGCTCCTGTTATCTTGTTATGATTATTTTGATTGGTACCTGTCTTCTCACCGGTCACACTTATATGTCATTTGCATGACTTTACATACCGATTATTAATCAAAATCAAAAATACAGCACAAACTTGAATACTAGAAATGTTTGAATGAATACAGTACATGGATATATTTTATCTGTGGCCTAATAAAAAACAGACTTTAAAAATCACTCGGCAACATATTGACCTAATGGCATCAACAAAAGGGAGCAGAACGTTCACAACGTAGCAGCAGTGCGAAGGCAACCGTACGGGAAAATGCACAGCCGTGTCTAACAGCAGTCGAAAAGATATTTGCGAAGTGCCCGTTCAGTGCTGAACGTCACACACCGCATCCAAAAGGCAATTTACTTGGAAACAGATTAAACAGTCGAACTTAAACTTAATGTATATCATGATACCGACATCTTCGATGTTATGCAGGACAGTAACAATCAAAACGAGACAGTTAAATGTAACACAAAAATCACTCAAAACCCTTTGACAAGAGAGGTAAATTCGAATCTTACAATTCGTTTGAAGGAATATATTGAAGGTAGACAACTATGTTTGTCTTTGCGTAATTGCCACCCAGCCAAGTAATGTAAGTTTAATCGCGAATTTGTAGAACAAAAACCTACAATGTTAAAGTGCTGCAACGAAACAAAACAGGACGTAACTTAACACAGAAAACGTAAATAAATATGTGTATAGCAATAAGATAAAAACAAATGAACAATATACGTACTAGCTTATAAGAGGCCGATAATTATTTTTGAGTAGATGCGATCCCTTCTTCTATAAGCAATTAGATGATCTGCTTGTGTATTGAATGAATACCACAAATCTCTTTTCCTTATTGAAACAATTTTCCTTATGATTTGAACAATCCAGTGTCCAAGGTGAAATTTAGGATATAGTCAATGATAATGGTATGGTCAAAACCAGCACAATTCTTTTGGAGAATAATAAAAACTCGAACAGTGAAGTAAAAATAATTAATTTTCAGAGCTAAGACTTGTTCAATCACAAAATGATTACGATTAATTAAATTAAACTGTGGTTTTACGTGTTTATTAGAGTATAACTTGAGTGTGGATGCACATGAAATAACAATTTGTGACTCGTAAAGCGCGTACTATGCCGTTTAATTTGAAAAAAACACTGTCCGAATGTCTGTCAATCGTTAATTTAAATTAAAAACTTACTCAAAAAGAACTATAGTAGACAACTTTGTCGTTTGTTTTATCGTCAAATATGACACCCGTCCTCTTTTCTTGTAGTTTTTGTTTTGTTTCTTATTTTAGTGTATGTTTAGAGTATCATTAGATCATTCAAATTTATGTTTAATTGGATTTTAAGAAGTACGAAAATTATCGGTCAAACAGTATAAACAGGATTCAATCAAACGCAATTACAACCCACTTGACAGCAATCGATTGTGCGTTTGCATTATTTGGGTTGAAACGTAACCGCGTTCTAGGGCGCTCACCATATACGTAATTAAATGTGTAAAATCTAGGATTAAGGATGCGAATGAACACACTAAACTATAAATATAAGTATTTCTAGGAACTTGTGGCAAAATGAGTAAAAGAACTTGTGACAAGGACAAGCAGAAATAAAAATTAACGTAAAGTAACGCATGTTTCATCTCATCAATCATTCAAATCCGTCAAATAAAGACTAGCAAGGTCATACCAAGCTTCAAATTGATCTGTATTTAAGATTCATTTTCTGTAATGTGATGCCATTCAGACATGCTACATTTTTCTCACTGTGTACACTTCAAGCATATTAATGACTTTAATGAAAATCTGTCCATTTGTTAGAGTGTAATGAACAAAGAGCAAATAAATAAATACATACACATATATATATAAATAAATAAATAAATATATCGATAAAAATAAAACATGGTATTTGATCCAAGCCGTGCGGTTTAAAAAAAAACAGAACTAATATCTGAATAATACGTTTCACAAGCCTTTTCGTGAAAAAATAAGTTCAATTGACGTTCTTTAAAAACCTTGAAAGTTTTGTTCTTTTTTTTATTTGACATTTGAAAGAGTTACTTAGTGTTGTGAACACAATAAAAATATCGAAATGATTCAAGTTTTGTTTAGTTTAGTAAACCTTATTTACTGAGTTGGGTAATTCATATGAATGGAGTGTGATTATAAATTCGGTTTTAAAATGTATTGAATTGTTTTTTGAAATTACTTTAAACTATGAGCAAAGATAAATTATACTATCTTCTTCAATAAAAATAGCAAACAGTAATATGTGCATGAATGTTTGAAGCGAACGATGAACAAAATGTTTGTGATGCTGTATTTATGCCAAGCTTAAACAAATACGTAAGTCAGACCAGCATCACATCATACACAGCAACAGCATTCACAGTGCAAACTCCACCAATACAAAATCATTTTACTAATTAATAGTGTACATTATTGATGATGTTGGTAAAACACGAGTGTCACTTACAAAATAAATGACACCACTAATAAAATTGCCAGCTTGCCATAACTGATAGTGAAATTTTCCTTTCGCAATAACCAATTGAAAAAGAAAAAAATACTTACACTCAACTTGTTCGCTTATTTCGTTTGGATCTCATCACAGAGTTGAATTATGAAATCTGGCAATATCAGATCGCACAGAAAAAAGCAACATATTTTCTTAATTGTAAGGTAGTGTTGAATGACTGGATGCAATTTCGCAGTCATTCTTTTGCTCAAACTTGAGCAAACAAGCGGGGAGTTCCAAACGGGAGCACTGCCCTTGAATACGTAAACTGACGTAGAGTATAGGTTCGAAGAAAATGTGAGACTTTTCAATAGTATATGTATGTGCAGATAAAGCAAAGAAAAGGAATGAAAGTAAAATTGCTGTATTGTTTTTCTACATGACATCGTACTGTGTTCTGAATAAGAGCAAAAAAGAAATAAAAGTGTAATAAAGTGCATGACTCTAACGAAATACAACTGGCCTTTTGTGTTCATTTCCGTGATAGCGACAAAGTACGAGACAAAGTACGCACAATTAATCCTTTTGAATTGTTTGAAAGATGGTTTGATGAATACTGGAAAATATGGTGTTTGCTTGTTAATTGTTTCATTTTTAATTTATAAACTTTGTCTAATTTATTTCTGTTTTAACAGTTGTTTTTTGTAAATTTATTGTTGCATAATTTACAACGCCCCGTTTGGTATATAAAGAAAGAAAATGTGGGGATATACATTTAATACGATAAGATAAGGGTGCAACTTTTTCATCACGTTCGTCGTTCCCGTTCCTACTGGCTTATATTAGTCCCTTTATCCTTGGTGATCGTGCCAATACAATAATTCAATCGACCCCGTGTGTTTCGGTGTAACCAACCAAATCTTGGCATTCGTTTTTTACTTCCCCTAGGCTGCGTAAGCAATGCTTCTTTGTAGAAACAGGAGCGATTGCTTTGTTTCCGCATCCTTTACACAAAGAACTCTCAAACCCTAACTGCATTTTCAATCTACGGATAGCCATTACTTTACCAGCCTCCGCCTTTCTAATCAGTAACAATGAAAATTTGTTACAACAGGAAAAGGGCGGCGGTATATAGTTTGACCGTAGTGTTGCAGAAGGAAAAAAATACATAATAAAGCTCCCCTACCCCTAGTTTATGTTGCTGAAATTTTTGGAAACATTTTGCTTGCTTTGTTTTACAAGACTGCATGTTTCTCTAGCTTAATTAGTGAAATAATACTTACGTATTCTTCATCACGCACAAATCGCGTTTTTGCATTTTTACAAAGTTTACGTGTGCTTACAATCTCGTTGTTTTCTCTTGAACACCTTAATTTTAAAAACAATTATTTACATTTATTAATTCGAATAGATCTAAAAGTTAAAATATTAACAAAAGTACTATAATATTTATTTGCATCATCATGGGTAATGTAAGCAATACGGCCTGGCCGTCACTACCGAAATAAAAAAAAAAAGATCATTGGTACTGTACATAATTGTTAATGTTTTTCTTCGCTCTACAGTAAATGCGATACGACTAACTCGATGAGCCTTGGTAGAAGGTCTTTGCCCTTGCTTCTCGTCCACTGGACCACCCCCAGATTGGTAATTCGTTAAGCAGTGTTATTGCGAGTATATTTTGCAAATTTAAGTAGATGATGTATATGAATCATATGTTGTATAAAAATATCAATAAAGATAATCGCGGCAGATAAGTGAACTTGAGTAGGAGCTAACTGTAAACAATAATAATAATAATAACATTATTCAATACAAGAGCGAAGATCTAACTTTCTTCCTTGAATACCTATGCGAATTTAAATTCCCTTCACTAAACTATCTATAATGTTTGCAGGAGACACTAAGAAATTTATTGCATAATATATGCTCACTTCATTTTCTTCTTTTTTTTAATGTTTTTTGCTCCATTATACAATGAAACGGAATCCAACACGTTTACAAACGTATTCATTGTACTTGGATAAGATGTTAAACTTATCCATATAGTCTAAATAGGCAATTGTTTTTTTACGTTACGACTAACGGAGATACAGATATTTTGGTTCTTACAATGTGAACAAATACACAATATAGTAAGTCTCAAACCTACCAATGCCGCTATCCAAAATTTTGTAGCATTTCGCGGTTTATTCCTCCATTGAAAACCCCTCAGGCGTAAAATATTCGTACCAAATGCTTCATCCTTTTCACGCCGTTTTGTTTTTATGGACATTGGTTGTACTCTTTCCGTCGTTTGTGGTGTTCAAAATTTCCAAGCAAGCGACGTTTGACTGCAGTGAGATGGAAATACCGATTTTTGTAAATGGCATCAGGTTCTCTACCTCTCTCAACAAAGTATTATGTTTACGTTGCCGAACCCCAGTCGTCTATCCCTCTTTCAACTCTTTTGTACAGAGAAAATCTCTCTCGAGAATCCTTTTTATGGTGCTCTCGCTCTCGCCCAGTCACTTTGGGTAAATGACAGAGACAACAATCGAAGCATGGAATCAGAAAAACAAAGTACAAAGGTGGCCGAAAACCACCAGCCGAAAATGCTACGGGAAGCAATCGCTTCATCCGATCTTACGCGGCATAGCAAAAATTTACCAGTATGACCGACAGGGGTCGTGAGCGATGCCAGTTTTGCTGCACTGCGCCGGAGCCTACAAAAACCCGACATTTGTTTGGTGCTAGCAATCCTACGACCAGGGCTTCCAAGAGAATCTTGTTTAGTTTCAGTCTCGATTGTAACCACCGATTTTACCCGTCTGCGTGTAGCCACGCGCTTTCCCACGTCTGAGCAAAAGTATAAGTTTCGAATCTCCTGCTCGAGCTGAGGAAGGAAAAAAACAAGAAGATATCATCGTATTTTCTGTTGGACTTCGTTGTTCGCCACCATCCTCGTTTATCGATGATGTGGTTTTTGGCAGTTCCACAACTTTTGGAGCAATGGTGCCAGCCTGCAGGTTTTCGTTCGCAGTTAACCGTGCCGAGTGTTAGTTCTTGCTTACAAGAAGCACCGTTCCACGGTGTTGGCTGTTTTAGTAATCTTCTTGCGTATTCTTGAATACCACTTGCATGAAGATGGGTTGATCTTTGGGTGTTAAGTATTTTTGGCACCGTGCCCGACATTACATGTCGTCGGTTCTTGCATTGTTTTGTTGTACAACGATCTATATAAAATGTTTTGTGAATTTCAACATTGGTGTGAAAAGCAGTATTTTTGGTGTAAAGTGGCAAATCAATATGTGTGATACGATGTGATTTGTAAAGATGGTGTGATGTCCTAGACATCAGTTTTATCTAATGTGTTTTAATAACGGCTTTTTTAAGTGATGTGTTGATTTAATGGATCAAGCAGTTGTTATTATTGTGGGTCCTAAGTTTGTTAAGGTGGGTGTGTACGTGAAAAAATATTTAAAATATTCAACTTTAATCCACCATAGGTATGATATGAGTTGTATGTGCTAGCTCTGTTTATGTTATATCAACAGTGTATTACCACAAATAACGCGTTTGTTGGAAAACATTTGAACATATTTGGCTATTCCTTGCCAACTGTTCAACTTCTTCTCTTCTTGCTGTCACGCGTCATGTCATTTTATGGCCGTATGAACCATTCGAAACAAATTACTGTTCATAAAAAAGGCAAAAAAACTGAAAAAAGGTTTAAATGAAGTGCTGTTAACGATTTCAACCCATGCCAGGTAGCCTTGACTCGTAATATGAAAATTTCAAACTTTCTCCTTGCATTTGAATCCGATGTAACCTTCAATATTTTGAATAGAAAATGTTTAAGCCTTTTCAGTGACATGAGACATTCTAAAATTTGACATGAGACATTCTATGAATACGCAAGCCGGCATGGTTGAATCTTAATATCATATCAGGCAGACAGTACCTTCGAAAAATATAGGTTATATCTTGTGCTTCTTAAACCTTTCTGTTAATGCGTGTAAAATGTTATTTGAAAGTTAATGGTCTTTCACTACATTGTCCTGTGAAGAAATTTAATATTAATACAACGGTAGTTTGAACAGTGTATACTAGAAACCAAATCAAACTCTTTGTTTATTTCTTTTCGTTGTTCAAGCTTTCATATCCACATAACAATATTTATTGGTCTGTGGTTCATTCTTGCGTTTCATATTTCAAACGTGTGAATGTGTTGTAATATATTTTTTTATTTTGTAAAACATGATGCAAGCATATGTATTAATTGAATTGTTTTTCTTCTCTCTTTCTCACAGGTAAACTTCACTTTTCAGTATACATGTGTTGCATGCTATTCAGCTAGTAAGTAAACCATTTGATCGATACTAAATATTATAGCCTTTAGATACAACCAACTAAATGCTGCATTTCTGTATAATCTAAACAATATTATTTATTTATTTACAAAGGTGTGTCTTTCATTTTGTCGTACAGGTTTATCAGAGAAAATTAAACATAAATTGTCACGCACGGCTGATTGTTTAAATAATAATTTGCTTTGAATGATATGAATGAAGTTGGGACTTGCTTAAATATTATATAGCTAGCAATTTCGTGTTTGATTGTTTCTGTTGTTATTAGAGCCATTCCATATAACTTATTTTTAGAAAAAAAAAATAACTGAATGGTATTTGTGCGATTGGATAAATTTAGCACATTGTTATGTCATAAAGAAGAACCCATATTCTACTGTAAAATCCATTGCCCAAATCAAAATTTATAAGCTTAGGTATTTTGATTACTGATTCTGTAATTAAATCAAACATGAAAAAAAACCATTGCGGGATATAGTATGCTAAATAGGGTTTTCAAATTTTCTTTTAAAAATCATGTAGCTCATGTGTTTCTGAAGAACAAGAAGCTATTTTTTATGCCACCAGCATGGCTATGGCGCACTAAAATGCTATAGTTAGCAAAACCCAAAACCCATATTCATTTGTCAATATTGAATGTGTTAGATTACTAGACTGGGCTTATCAGGGATATGAAATTAGATTTCTGCTCCAAATCAAACGCTAGTGTAATCTCAGTTCAAATTCAGTTTATTTAAACCTGCAATTCCCATAAATCCAACAGAATGTGTTTTGAATGTTGCACGTACGTTAAAAAAAATTGTATATGTACGTTTTATATAGTGTCGATATCATACCTTAAAACATTATTAACGCTTAACAACACAGCGACCTACAGGTTAGATAGAATATTACCGGTTTGGATGGAACTCAACCGGTTCGAGATCAATAGCTAGTTATCTCTTTTGTTCCTATGCAATCGCCGTAGGGAAAAGCTCTGTCTTTGTTTGGTGACCGGTAGGTAGATATGAGATCATAGTTGGTCTCACTTGCACTTCCCAGTTGGCTTTTAACAAAACATGGCAGTGCAAACCAAAACTTATCACACCCATTAACTAAGCATTTGATGTCCCATACTTTTGTAACTACCTGTTTCTCACGTTTCTCTCTCGGAGAATTTTGTCGCTGTGTTTCTCTTTTTATGGTGGGATGAAATTTGTCCCAACTCTCTTTTGATAATATTGAAGAGGTTTGGTTTACCCCTCGCTTCGATTTTACCTTCTCTTTCGTTGGGTGGCACGTTTAGCAGCAGACATGTCTTTTTGAGCCACCATTTTGTGTGATAAGACTTTTTCTTTCAAACGAATTGGTCATTGTTTTTTTGTTTTGCATAAATATTCTAAAATTTTAATTGGAAATGTGATCTAAACTGTCACAGAAAAAACTATCATTGTTTAAATGGTTATTATTGTTATTATTATTAATGCTCTTATTCAAATGTTATTTTCCCTGTGTCCTGTGTGTATATTTTTAAATGTTATCTCGTAAGTCGTGGAAATGTTGACATCTTGGACATAAAAGGCTTATAAACAACGAGAAATGGGAAAGTCAGTCCTTGCTATGACGCAACGGTCCGGAGGGGATACGAATTCTTGTCTTGTCGTGTGAAACAGTTACTCCAATTGTCAAATATGAATAGGTCCTAAAAATTACATTTGATATCCTTTTTCATTTTGTTTAACATTATATAACGTGAATTTGATAACATTGAGTATAAATTAATGAAGCTTTTCAAAAGTAAAAACTAGGTTGGGCTGAAATCGCAGATACATCAAGTACTTTTAGTTGGTTATATAAACCCTGACCATTAAACATACCGGATTATTCGGGCAAGGGGCCGTCTAAACTATAACCAGAAGTAGACAATTGTTGTATAGCATGGAAAGAAAACAAGTTAAAAAAAAAATGTATGAAACGCATAAAGATATTTAAATACCATTGAGCGAACCTAAAAGATTGATAAATTGTTACTTAATGATTCTTCTATTGGCTCAAACTTTGATGTTACAATTAAATAATTTAAAGATTGAAATTATTTTAAAAATGTTTGATTGAGTCTTTCGATAATGAATATTATTTATTTTTAGAACAATTGTGTATATTTATGATGCTACACAGTTCTTCGAACAGTTTGCAAGAATCAAGCTACCAGCGCCACCTCTTAGACGTTTGTAGAAGCTTTATCGAAAAGCAAGAAACTGTTCGAAAACGTTAATGAAGATTGACGTTTAAGATTGTAGACCAAATGGGGGAAGTTTAAAAAAGTCTGAAATATTGTAAGTTGTATAGTTAAATGAGTTATGATTTTATATAAAATAAAAAATTAAATGACAAAAATCTTTTATGATGGAGAAAACAACAATATCAATTGAGTTCGAATAGTTTTATTTCGTGTTTTTTTTATAAAACTTCAAATTGATTTATGTTTTGTAATTAATCTTCTCTTGATCTTGATTGTTATAAAACGGTTTAGAACAATTTTTGTAATACTGAACATTCCAAAAAACTTTTACAACTGTCTACAAGATGGCGCTGTAGTCTTTCATGACGCACAATGGTCACCAAGTTCCATGTCGGGAGAATAAAACAATGACTACATGAAATTATTGAGTTTTTGTTTTCCTTTCATAGTATTGTGCATTAAAATATAAAGCTGATAAAATTTATTCAATACCTTGATGTACCTCAGTTTTAGCATGTAGCCCAACATGCTCTCTAACTGCTACATAACGGCAAATTTGATATGTATAAAGATGTAGCGTAGCTCGGTGGTCTAATTGGAAGCGGTACGGTCCTGTGTCATACAAACCGACCCGAAGTTGCATCGAATCTCTTTTGGACCGCTGCCACCTTCCACATATAGGATAACCAATCTGGCTATGAATGAGTATACTCTGTCACAGCAAAGGCCAAAGTGCTCTGGTAGGCCTTGACCCTACGTGGGTTGTTGTGCCAAACTATGTTTAAATCAATCAATTCTTGGACTACATTAAATGAACATCTTTAACAATATTTGAATTCTTTACAAAGGTTTTGCTAACTTATTTACTTGAAAATAATTAGTGTAATAATAGTTTTTTCTCAGCATTTATTTCAAATTAGATTTAACATAGGAGAAGGACTTGGGCTAAGTTATTATTTAAAGACAGCCTGAAAGGCATATATTGTTGAATTGGATTGGGAATTGACAAAAAAACTCACTTATTGATGGTTGCTAGTAAAAATAAGGTAAATAAAAACATAATTCTTTGTAGGATGTAAATATAGTGGAGCGTCGATTTTCCGGGGAGGTAGAAACCGAACGAATTCCGGATAATCGTTTTGCCCGGATAATCGACTCTAGCATGGATTTTTCGAGCGTAAGCTAATAACGAATTCCATTACATTTTTTTTTTATTAAATGGGGATTTTAAATCGCTTATGTAAACTCAAAAAAACTAAAAAAATGATTTCATTGTCCTAACACTAAGTAGTTATTCTTGTCTTCACCAGCTTATTCTTATAAGGATATTAAGACACCTACTTGTTAAAATTATCAAAAGCTGAGATTTTTCCCACAAAGTATAGTTTTTATAACAGTTTTACTTTTCGGATATAAGTTATTCTTGTACGGTGGCATTACAACCTATGAAGGATCAAGGCTTACCAGATCACTAATGTGTTTTGGCATTTTTCTGAGACGTAGTCCACCCATAGCAGCATAGACAATCTTGCATATAGTCAGCGCCCCATAGCAATCCGAATGGGATTCGATACATTCGTTATCACTTAGACCAGAGAGACGGATATGTTGTGTATAATTTTGAGGGTACATATTTTTACGGGGCATCGAGTGGCAATGGCGCAAACCTATCACTACTCCCCCGATATTGCTCGAAACCTTACATGTTCACCTGTAAGTTATTCCCTCTTTGGAGACTATATACATGTATATAGCCAAACTTTATGATCTAGTAAGTCAGTTGATATATAAAAAACACTTTCATGAAAAATTGAGAAAAAATTGCGCAAATCTTTCATTACTTCCCCAATGTTGCTCGAATCCCATTTGGGCTGACTCTTCATGCGCAGGATTGACTATCATACTCTCCTATAATGGGTAAATTACAAGAAAATTATAAGGAATAGTTTGACAAAGCTTGACCAACCATAGTTTATATGAACGTTTCTAAGTGCGCAAAGCTCAAAGTAAAAAAAAAATAGAATAATGTTTGAATTACTCATCAAAATAATACTGTGTTCTTTTGTATTACTAAAGACAAAAATATGTCATAATAATATTTTTTTTATTTAAGAAATCATAATAACATTTTTTTTATTTTTATTGAATAGATCGACGGACAAGGAGTCCCCTCGAATTGAATTGAAAGCAGAATGTTAATACTGCCCGAAAAAAACTTATAATTTCTATAAAAAACTATTTTTAATTGAACTGTTGATCAGACGAACCCTCATATGGAACTGCTGGAAAATTATATTAGAAAAAGTGAAACACTGAACAGAAAATAAAATATATCTCTACCATTGAATAATCACTTGGATAGTTCATAAAAAAATACTGCAGAAAATAATTTCCAGCAATCAATTCGAATAGTGCGTATATTATGGACCATTATTTTCTATATTAGACGAATTATAGGTTAAATATATCCCTGTAATACTAAAAGGATTTATCAGTAATTGAAAACCTTAATATTTGTTCATGCCGTTCATACCGGAGTATTTAAAGTCACCCCTTGAAGTTATATCACTTTCCTTAAAAAACACCATATTCATTACTGAAAAATAATTTTACTATTATTCTTTAAATTTCAAATGAACCATATAGTAACCATACCTCCTGCTTACTTATGCAAAATACAATTTCCTATCAAAAGAATTCAAACGAAACACAATATCGTCACCTTTAGCACACTGCCATCGCATCTTTCCACACAGTGTGCGTTATCTTTTTGAAAAGCTGTGCGTAAGAAATTGTGGGCATTATAATGATTCTTGCACAACGCCATTATCTGTGGCACAGCCTGCGGCAAAGATTCGTTAACTTGTTCGTTTTTCAAGTCAGCGAAGTCCTTTTAGATGGCATTGTTGGGGTGGATAGAATGTGCAACCAAGCACGAAGACAGCAAAGAAACCATTAAGGATATGGTTCGGTGCAGAAAGGAAACTGAAATATTTATCCTCATTAAAAGACTTGCCCCATTTCAAAGATTTATCGTAGCAATTTCCTTGGAGCAAAAATAAACTTTATTATTCAGTACGATTCCGCGCGGGGTATTAGTTTAGGGTGGTTCAATTGTGCGAGAATCGAGAAAACCTTCCGGACTACCGGGAATAAAGATATGGCTCGAGAACCAACCAGTGCTGCTGACGTTGCTGATACTTGATCCTGATGCGACGTCTACGTGGCATGTGTCTAGGAAAAAACGCAGGCGTGGACTTCATGCTGGGAAGCTGTTCGCCCGCGTTGTGCTTCTCGTTTCTCCGGGTGCGCATACCAGTGGGTAGTTACTATTCGAACACGTTCTTTTGTCGCCGTCAGTGAAAAACTCGTTAAGTAAACAATGTGCTGGTATAGTAGGTTTATAACCATAGAATGTGACTTATTAATCTATTCTAACGTCTTTAGGCATAACAAGAATACCATCCGAGGAAGGGCCAAGATGAAGCTCTTTTGCGAGCTATTTTGCAGTTATTTTACTTTTCACGTTTATTATATGTTATATGTATTGTATGCAAGACCTAAACCATTGAATTATTCAAACACTTCAGAAGAACAGAGGGTGACTTTATCGTTTTTTTTTCAATGTCTAACGAAGCGATTGAATTATAAGTAAAAAAAAACATATTTGTATATCAGCCTGAAAGTTTTTGCTTAACAGTACTTGTAGTGCAATAGCTACCTCTATTGTGTTAAATTGGTTGTTTAATACAGCATTACTAAGCAGTGATAATATTTACAGTGTTTACTTCATTTATTGTGTACAATAACGATTTTTGGAAAAGAATTCGACTTTCTCTGACCTGATGTACCTATATAGCAGTATAGCCAGTCCTGCGTATGGGAGAGTCGGTCCTAATAAGATTTGAACAACATCGGGCCTTACCTTTCGACCATGGGGTCGACTCGGTCAACAATTCAGAATAAGTAAGATATAAATGTTTTAATCAACTCTGTCGTTTTCATTTTACCATTTCACTAAGGGATTGGTTTTTATGAGATTCTATTTTATGTCGATTTTTTGTTGTACTGTTTGAATTAGGTAGTTTAGAATTTTATTTATTCAATCTTGTGACAACCAATCCGCATGAGCAATACGGCCTGTCCTACTAATAAATAAAAAAAAAAAACAACCAACTCGCACGTGTCGATCAAACAAATAAAGGGCAAGAGTGTGCAAAAATGCAAGTATTCATTATAAATTCCTTAAAAAAATAATTTTTGGAGAGTTGGACACGCGGTACAACTGTCAAGTTGCTCAACAAAGTCAACAAAGAATTGAAACCAACAATTCTATTTAGCTGATAAGGTTGAGATTTTCAGCTCAATAAAAAACAAGAAATATTAAAAAGTTAGCATATAAAGGGGTTTAGTTGCTTCATTACCATAACAAAATGCAGAAACAAAGATTAGATTTTTTTTTAATGTTTAATGATTATTTTTTTTAAATTATTAAAATTGAGCAAATAATTGGTGAAAAATAGTGTGTTTCATAAGTCACAAACCATGATATAATGATTTGTGCACAGCTTGCAGCAAACGAGATAAAAACTAAATTATGTTTAAATAACTAATCATAATATATAATTAATGAAGCACGTTTACAAAACTCGCTTGAAGCGGATACTTACTTTTTTATGCTACTGTTCAATTTTTTACATATAAATCACAATAGAAGCACGAAACTTAAATTTATTGAATAAATCCAGACTTTTTCCTTATCTTGAGAGAGGAATCGAGTTGTTATCTTAAGTCAATAAAGTCGGAAAGACAGAAGGTTTAGTTAAACAAGTTTTTTTTGTATTAAAAATACGATATAAATACATTCGCTCGCACTAATAATAAAATATCACAATTCTCTTTTAGCACAGCTCAAATAGGTTTTATTTGATTCACTTTTTGTCCTGAAAGCTAATTTTAATCACAAACAATTTTAATATTTTGCTCATAGCGAATATTACGAATCGATGTTTCGATGATTTTTTTTATTATGTTTTTTATTTAATTCTTTGTATGGATTTTTTTTTCAATGATGATATCAATGTTGGAATGGATATCAATGGAATTTCCAGAATGAAATTGTATTATACGTTTGATAAACTTTAATAAAGCCTAACAGATTTTTTATGTGTCCTCATAGTCCTCAATGGCGTGAGTTTATCTACCCTCAAATGAAAGGATATCTAATGTGTGCGATATCCTGAATTCATTGCTATTGTGTGCGTGTGTTTGGTGCACGGTTTTTTGATAATATTGCGGTTGTTTTAATTAGAGCGACAGTAAATTAGACACCCGTTAACGAGCACTTAGGCATATGTGCAAAGTATAATGGTTTATGGTTATTGGTTTAATAAGGGAACACGTGAATATGGCAAGTGAAAACGTGAGCAGAGATCACATAAGAACTTTACTCAAACCCTCCTGGTAAATAAAACGTAGGTTTGTAATCCATGTTGGTGATGTTGGTTATGGCGTTGTGAAGATGTAATCAAATAAACATATATCATATTGCATTTAAAATAAATAAATTTGCATCAATGTATTTCAAAATGTCTTTGCATTAGTTTTCCACACCCGGTTATTTAAAAAGTACTAGAATTTTATTGTTTCCAACTACCCAAGTTTTGTTTCCCTTATATGCGATTAAAAAAAGGAAAAACTAAAAATTTAAGATTTTATAATCATAATGGCAGAAAAGTTCAAACATAATTGTTTCATCCCAATTTTCGTGAAAAGTAATATTAATAATTATAATAATGAATTATAACATGTAAAATATAGATAGTATTACAATAATAAATTATTATAAAGTAGTATAAAGATACCTTTTAAGTTTTATGCTTTGTTGAAAAAAAAAGTTATTTTTTAAAAAAATCGTATTTTTGCATCTTATATAAACTTAAAATTATCCAACTTAAAGTCTACTGGAGAAACAGAAAGCTAAGCTAATGCTAAAATATTTAAACCAAAAATTACGGCTTACGTTTACATTCTAATTGCAATTTAGTTACATCACTGATACTAGGTTTTGTTTGTATTGTTGGCTATAATACTCTTTTCTTTTCTCAATGATGGTGCTAGCTAAGACACAAATATTGTGTTGAAAACGTGGAATACATATTTGTTGTGACTGAAGCACGTAGCAAGAGTAATGTGAAGCAATTTTGCTATTTCTCTACATGAAATTTAACTTTCGCAAGTCAAATGCTGCACCCATTCCATTAGAAAAGGATGGAAATGTTATAACATTAATAGCTCTCTTTTTCACGCCGAAGAAAGTTCTCAAAAATGGCGATAGCAGTAACGCAAAGTCCTCCTCTGTTTGCTTGCCGGTTCTACTGTTATCCTTATTGATCGTCGACCGTGTCTTTACGCAAGAGGGGTGTTTAAAAGTTTTACGCTTTTCCATGAAACACCCGCTGCCTTAGGATCTTTCCCATTAAAATGTTTCTTTTTCTTACAAACATAAAAGAGAGATATAGCGGGCCATAAAAACAATAAATTCTCTTCTTTTCTTCCATCTGTTACCTCCCTTACGCCCCAAGATACCAATGCATTGTACCACCTTTTCTTCAACTTCGTTGATCTACATTGGCTAACATTTTCTGTTCTTAAAACGGTTACTTGGTGACGAAGAAAGTAAAAGCATTTTTTTCATAACTACGTCCAGGTAAAACGCTTGTATACGCTATAATTTTCAATAATGGCGATACCACTGGGAATAAAAATTGTACGCCGTTCTTCTAATTGGCAAAGTAAAGACAAAAATATTTATAAAATATTTGTGTGGCCCTAACATAAGCTTTCCAAAAACTGTTTTTGATATTCATTTTCAATGTATATATGTACACATGTATATTTTAGTAGTATGTATGTACTGAAGTTAACAAGTTTTATACACAAACTTGAATCGTGGTTATATTAAAATTATGCATTTTTCTCTTTCGTCAACTTTTCATAAAAACGTATGCAAACTGAATGTTTCTGGTATACAAAATATCATATCCTACCGAATAATTCTAACGTACCTTTTTTCATCTCATTTCCTTAAACCATCCCACAATTGTTTTGGAAGCCCAAATGCTGAACCAATCGAAACACGTAACCGTTGTACATCTTAATAATGTGCTCATTTTTTCTCCGTATCCTTCTTTTTACTGCCTTTGGGAGCCTTGTGTTTTGGTGTTTTCGTGACGGGATGTTTTGGAGAGTTGCTTTCAGCGTTTCCTACCTTGTGGTAGCTTTTTGAGTGCTCTCCAAGTATAGCATGACGTCTTCGTTTAGGCAGACAAGATACTGACTAGAATACCAAGGAAATGGGAGCCTAAGTTTGCAATGCAAGTAGAATGAGAGGAAGCGGAGGTACAATCGGACAAAGTGGTAAGATTTATTAATTTAATGGCTCCCCCAAGGCCTACGAGATGGCAAATGCGAAGTGCTGCAGATGTGAATAAAATAAAATTTTCATAAATTCTCTCAACAACTTCTTTTGCATCGCGACGATCGAATTGAGCTTGCGTTGCGCTGTATTTGTGTACGTTGAGACAGTATCGTAAGGCAAACAGGAATACCACTACGGTGTTACGGTAGCTTCCTATTTGTGAGCGTGTAAGAATCCATGGCATTCATATCGGTTTAGTTTGTCCAATTATTTCTACGGTAGCCTTATTTGCTTGTCTGTCTTAAGGCATTTGTCGGAAAATTGTTTGTTCTTATCTCTTTTGCACATCAATTCTGCAGTTTGCTATTAGCATGTGTTATTCATTCATTGTGGTTGAAAACGTTGTTCCGCCAAATGATTCATCGCACATATCTTGCAGAAAAGATTGGTTTTTGAAGATAGTGCTCAAATAAACAGATTTTTTTACGTTTTCACTTTTTTCTACTTTAAACCGGCATCCAATATCCAGGCGCCGACATCCGACATCCAAGCGCTGTCCATCAACTACGTAACACTCATATGGCAGGGAGAGTTTTATCAAGCTTGACATTTAGTTACGCTATAGGTGATAGAGGGTCTAAAATACGATGTTTAAGTGTTATGGTATTGATTAATGGCTCCTAAAATCATTAGATTTCTTTATATATATACATGATAAATTGATTGTTTTCTTCATTCAGTATGATCACATATTAAAAAATGTTGCGTTTATGTGTTTTTTTTCAAAAACAACATGTTTAAAATCTAACTGAAGTATTACCTAGAGTTTATATGTTTCATCGTGTGTACATGTGATCGATTCCTTTATTTAAATGGCCACTTTTATGTTTTAGAATATAAGGCAAAATTACTAAAGAAATTTCGTACTGAAGTTGAATGGTTCCGGTTGAACTACGGTTGGTTCTCAAAAACGGCGAATAAAAAATATATTGTAAAATAAGTCTTCAACGGTCATTCAGCGTTTAAAACTTCTTAGTGTAAGATGTTCCTTCTTCAGTATGATTAAATAGCATTTTTTAAGAAAATCAAGGTGCTTAGGAACCTCTGCTTAGGAATTTAGGAACTAAAAATCGTCCTCCTTCTTCTGATACAACAACTTTTAATTAAGGGCCTGACACAAGACCTTTTTATACAAAACACTTCATAAATGCTTTAAAAATTATTGCAATGTTCGTGATGACAAAATGAATAAAACACTGCTAGAAGATTATAAGTTTTCAAAGTAGTTTATGTAAACCAGGCCTATCACTCCTTGTATCCTTAGAGTGATATAACCATTTGAAATCAGAAATAAGTTCAATAATAAGAGACAAACAGCAATAATACAGTATGCTGATTGTTACTAAGTTTCTATTTAAAGGTCGTCACGACGTTGGTAGCTATTTTTTGTCCTGCTCATATGCTTAATACTATGTTTAATTAAATGCAATCGACAAAGTTTATTAATAAGCTTCTACATGAAATTGGAAGTTGATGACATTTTAATTATTACAGGGTTTTTCATACCAAGAAACAACTGTTCACGTGTTTTGAACAACGTTCGTTTTGGAAAACACAATTGTATACCACTAACAAACAAGCCAGGTTGTGTTTAGTAAACTATCCATTTCAATTGAACAATCCTTCACTTCAATTAACACCCATTGCTGGGTGGGCAATCCTGTGTTTGGAGGGCGATGGCGGTCCGAATGGGATTCGAAACAACGTCGGGCCTTACTGGACAGACCTACGCCGTTGCCCTCATACCACCAAGTCAACTAAACTTTTTTCATGTATTTTCTTATTAAAACTTTTGAATGGGGTGGCCTTTGGCTGATTGTTAAAAGCATGAGCTAACAAGGCTAGCCGTCTAGCAATACAACGCTTTTCACGGTATAACACAACTATCTCAATGATTAACACAATTGTTCGTTTAAACGACATAGCAGTCTATCACTTGAACCCAAATCAACCGGTCTCTGTAGCATTTTCTCGTGCGGTCTTATTTTTCTTATGTATAAAAATTTGAATATCTTGCTTTTCTCGATTGTTGAGTTTATCAGTTGCAAGTTTATTCGGTGATCATATTTTTGAAAATTAAAAGCTATTAATTACAGAAAATTCTAAACTCGATGTTATGTTTGAGTTGACGTTTGTTCATTTAGAAACGACAATTGTGTTAGCCCATGGAACAGCGTTGGTGGAACCGGTTGCTTTGAGGACAAGTGGTAGATTGTTGTTGTCGTTCAAGCGAATGATATTTATAATCATTCGGACAGTTGTGTTATACCGTAACAAACCTTGTAAGATTACAACTAGGTACTTATGGTCTTACGAGATACATATGATCATAACAATTGTTTTATTTTTCTATAACAATTATTTTATGGAACAGAAAAATGGACTGGCCGTTGAAACGCAACTAAATGATATTTATCTAAGCTTATTAGATAAACGAGAAAAGCTGTTGCAATATTCAAGCTAATAATGCTTAGAAAATATTCTGTTTGATTTACACATCAAAATGAACACTTGTAAGGCCCACATTTATGATACCCATTAAAAAAAACATTACAGCAAATGAGCGTAGAAAAAAACATTAAATTACATTCTTATAGCTAGGATATTGTCATACACAAAAACGCATAGAACATACAAAAGAAAATAGTTTCAAGTAGAGCTACCATTACGAATAGTGTCATTAACGCACTGCCACGATAAACACTTAAACCTAGAACAGTTGAAACCACGTTTTAGAAATGTCACGAACTCACACAACCTGCAGCTTTGACATTGGATTTGATGCTTTTCAGAACTTTTATTGTTTTTTATTTTACTTTTTTAACAGGTAGCATTGACGAGGTCACAAATGACATAAAAAATATTGGAGCCAGCCAATGCCACAGATCATAAAGAAGCTTTTTTTAACTTTAACCTTGGGCGAAGAACTTGTGATATCTTTCAGTTATGATTTTTTTTTGTCATAACCAGGCTCAGCCACAGTTACCTGTGCAAACAAACGGACTGTTCAGTTTTATGTTTTATGATTTGGTAACAATAACACACAACAACCTTCGAACCATTAATGATGCAGCGTTTTTGTCTGTGGTGTTCTCTTGCACGCTATTTGAAAGGACAGGAGGAAAGTTACATTCTGCAAATAAAAATTGAAAAAGGTTGAAGCAGATTTTTTTCATTTAAGGATAAAGGTAAGAAAATGTATTAACAAAAATATGCATTTTGGTCCATCCATTTTTAGTTAGTTTTACAAACTTACTTATCGGGTGCAAAAACAATTTTATTGTAACAGGTAAAGACTGCAAACTCGGAAAGCGCTCACGATCTCGAGCCGTCGTTCACCAATCCGTTATCTCGGCCTTGATGGTGGACGCCTTTACACCATACTCTCACCTCAGATTGCGTCTACCACGCCTCCTCTGTGCATGCGGACGACCTATAAGAACTTTACGGGTTGGGTCGTCCGGTGCTATACGTATAACCCTGCTGAGTGAGCTTAATCCGCTGCACAACAGTAAGGTCGTTGTACAGCTCGTATAGCTCGTACAGCTCGTCGTTGTATCGGCTCCTACATTGCCTGTCTTCTAGGCATCTTCGCGGCTAAGAGGGGGTCCGTTAAATTTGACCAGTGTCCAATTTCTCAAAGGCAAACGTGAGTACTGGAACTACATAGGTGCAATATAGTTTCAGCTTCGTTTTTTCGCGACAGGTTTTTGTGAGGTAAAATAATTCCTCGGACTTAACAAGAAAGTTAATATCATTGCGAGATTTTTTTTGTCTTTATAAAGAAACAGTGTGTCACAGACTTAGGGGTATTCATTGACACTAGGAAGTCCTTCGAAGATCAGCTAAACCACCCCGTTGCAAGGTGCTGGCAACTCGTAACCATCAGCATGACACGGGAACTTCGTGATCCCCTCTGCACCAAAACGCTGCTCACTGGTTCGATCGCTGATTTAGTCCACCAGCATCGTGTGAGGGCCATCCTCGACTCGAGTCTCGGCACGACTCGAGTCCATTCAACACAGAGCAACATGAGTTGTCCTTCGTTCCTGGGATGGCCATTTGGATTATAGGACCAGGTGCTTGGTTCTCAGGTTGCCAGCTTTTGGTGACCGCATCCAACACGCCAGGTTTGGCATCATCACCGGGCTCCTTGGACCATCGATTGTCCGGCGCTGCTTTCATCGTTGGGTCTGTATGTGCTAGCCAGATTACTTCGGTCTCGTGCGCTGATAGAAGTTTCTCCTTTGCTGCCTTTGCTTTGCATGTGCCGTCTACTTAATTCGGTGTGTGAGGTGTTTGAACCTGGATTATCGGTAACGGAGATGATAACGCCAAAACAATACTTTTATCTAACTGTCAACTATGCATCTCTTGTAGAGAACGTTATTTAAGTTTTTGTTGTAACTGGAAATAATGTACTTATTTAACTTAGTTGCGCAGTACTGTAAATTTACGTATTGAGAGGGCTAAGTAGTCCATCAATAAACTTAACTGAACAAACTCAATAATTTGTGATTCTTTGCTCAACAAAATGTTTACAACTGTTTGCACTATGTTTCATTTATTTGAAACCATAAAAGATTGGCTTTATTTATTTTCTATTTTGGGGTCTGATCATGAAGCATTTGTTGACTCGTACTTTTTGTTCAGGCCATAAACGAATAAAAGGACACACATCTGCTACAATAATTTGAACATAATAAGAAACAATGAGCATACAATTGCTTACAGTTGAACTGCAGTGGAAATACACGCTGTATGTTTTTTCATACCAAATCTATAAACATACTGTGCTTAAAAATGTGTATATTGCTTGGACGTAAGTTCTTCTAGCTCATCTGCCTGAAAACAAACGTGAAAAATGCCGTAGAACTAAGAAAATAAGAATTAATTCAAAACAGCAAGCCGGCTCCAACTGATTGGTGTCCAGCAGCTCGTATTCACAAGCTTAGATTTATTTTTATGTATATGACTCCATTAAGGTAGTTAATTTCGTTCCACACTTTTGGTCCTCGTAAAGCGTCGCGTTTGCGTTTAGAGGACTTGGACTTCCATATGCACGTTCATAAAAATATGTCGCTCCACTCCGCATTGTGTGTTCATCTCAAGTATGCCTTGGTCGTTTTCTTGGCGGCATTCGACGTACGAGCTTTTAACCGGTTAGTCCAACATTGGGTTTGGTACCAACTAAAGGCTAAGGAGGAATGGCAAGCTAACCAAATGCAAGATAGATTGTTTATTTATAGCTTCATTAATGGTTTCGATTTCTTTTCTCACAATTTCATAAATATAAGATTAAATGCAATAAATTCAAGACAAGATAGGTTGATTGCGGCCATATTTTAATTTCTCTCAATGCGTTGTTTCCCCATCTCAACATGGTAGTGAAGCATTCTTTAGGGACTCATTTGTTCATGAAACGTGGGTTAATCTTGAAACATAAAGTTACAATAGGTCGCAGAACATGACGTGCGGGAAACTGTATTATAATACTACCCAGACTTGAAAATTGGCACATGATCGTAAGATGGAATACATTTGAACAAGTAACTACTACATGAAAGGAACTCGGAATGCCATTCGAAGGATTTTTTATCAATCTATGTTTTATGTTAGAACAAATATAGAGGTACATCAAGTATTGTTTGAATGACTGTACGGTAGATATATTAACATTTTGAAAGAAGATGAAGCAATGAGTCAAATTATATATTAAAACATCTCAACCAATCCAAAACTTAAAATCAGTTTAAACACATAGATGTATTTGAGTAGTACAGAAAGGCAGTCTTGATGACAAGAAAAATATTTCCTTTCTAGCCGAAGCTCCTGCGTTTATCATTTAATCTAGGACCAAAACTACATGCTTCATACTACATGGTTTTATTTTATTTATCGGCACAAAGACCTACATAACACTGTACTGTTGGCTTGATTTCATGTTTACTAGACCCATGTTACCATGCAAGACCTACAAGTTAGTCCTTGATTCAGGGTGGCTCTTTGAATGGGAACAGAACCACGTCGGTTTTGATGTTTTGAAAACACCGTAGGTACTTAAAACATAATATGCATGATTATTATTCTGATTGCAACTTTTGATTAAAGTTGTTACCAGAAACTGTGTGTATGCGAGCTAAGGTGGATTAAAATGAATTGTAAAAATCATGTTTAATCCAAATATAAAAGGAAAGAAGATATTTCTAAATGTGAAACACGAAAGAAAAATGTGGATCACAAAATCTGCACTACTTAATCTGTGTTGCACTCTTTACTTTCTTTGTGTATTGTTCCTCAACTTGAAGTAATCAGATTTGAAACTATTTTTCATTCCATAGAAATGACGAGGCCGTAATAGAGCTTCTAATCAAAATATGCATATAATTTCATTTGTCATAAGTTCACATATATTTAATATTGATTTTGTAGTATTACCGTGTGCCGCCGGCAATACCATTCCTTGATGTAGTAAAAACTGTTGGTTAAATGTTTATGATCTTTTTAGTAAAGTTAATTATATCAAATGAATGTTTTAAGTTTGTTTTTAAATTGTATGTACCTTTCTTTACTGTCGAGAAAGATTAGTAGCTGTTTTCATAATTGTATTACAGTAAAAACTAGCAGTATTTCGAATTCAACACCTTCTACTGGTAACACCCAGAGATTAAGTGGCAATGGTGTAGGTCTTTTAAAACGACCCCGCCGGCTCGAAGTCCAGTTGGACTGCCCAAACCTCTATGCAGGACTAATTATCCTATTATAGAGGCAATAATAGTCACAGATAACTATGTACAAAGAGACAATACTGTTAGCGTAAAACAAAAGTAAAGCATTGAGCAAGTGTCATAACTTATTGTGTTTGTATCCTTTATTGCTCCTGGTGAATAACTATGCAAAGCTGCTCTCGTAAAACTGAACTGTTACACGTTTGCAATGTTTAATGATTTCACCAATAAAGGTTCAATATTGTAGCTAACCATTCACTGTTGAGCTCATGCTATGCTAGAAAAAATCAGACTTTTTGTAATCTTTTATGTTTGTTGTTTTAATGTTTAAATTGAGCACGATCACCGCGTAGAGATCTAGAGTTCATATCGATGGTATGTTCAGTGAATCAAGTATTATATACACAAAACCGGGGAGTGGGATTGATGAATGCAATGGATGGATGGATAATACATTCAATCGAAATTGAAGTTTGTTGCCCGTTAAAGTAGATAACACATAACATATGGTTATTATCTTTCTCATGCCATTATTTCTGTCGCACAATCAACTGAACAGTGCATTCTGACTGGTGCATTTCATGTGAAATAGTAATGTTTTTTAATATTAAAAAATGTTTCAATAACACGTTTTGAGACGGGCAGTACGGACAGTATGTTATTAGGTGCATATTATTCAGTCATCATCATCATCAAACCGAACCATGATAATAATAATTTTGTATTATTTGATAAGACCGATAAGATATTACTGCTGTTAATGGCAGTCTCATAAAAAGAATAGTTTCTTGTAACATTACTGAAATAGCAATATTAATTTTTGAGATTTTAAAAGAAAGAATATGCAACGAATATTAAAGATTTTTTTTAAATTAACGTATTGTTAACAATTAAATGCCTAGTTCCTGTAGTTTTCTGTACCTTAAATTAATTGTTTATACTAAAATGTTTTTATTATCATAACTTCTTCTTCTTCTTCTTGAGTGACACAACAATCCTTGTAGGATCAAGGTCTACCACAGCACTTATGAAGTGTTGATCTTTTCTTTGACTTAGTATACGCTTTACAGAATAGTATGATTATCCTGCTGTGAATTAGTGTTCCCTTAGCAGGATAACCAATCTTGTGTATGTCTGAATGGGATTCGATATAACGCCGGGCCTTATCATAGGCCTACGCCGTAACCGAAAGAAAAAACGATAAAATGTGCGTTCTGTTTGCTACTATCAACGATAAAATCTACAAAAACGCCGTTCTTGAATGCAAAGTAAATATGAAACTATAATACCAGAGCAATGTATATGCTAACTTTAACCTTGAACAAAACCTAAAACTTATCCTAACTAGAGCTTAAAACCTTGAGCAAAATCCCTATAATCTTCTTGTCAATTCATAGTTCAAACGAATACCTTGCTTATCCATGTCATGCGGGCGGCATCGTAGCATGCGTCGGTGCCACTTTGCTATCTAAGAGTCATTAAAATGTCTCATTATCAGTATATTATTTTCACTGTATCCTCTCTGACAATACCGAATGCCCTTTCTGTATCACAGGAAAATGGTAGTTTGAGAGGTGTCAAACAATGCCTATCCAAACCGAGCCAGAGTATGAGTTTAATATCCTAGCTAACCTTTGAATCGTTTATTTTAGTCCTTGCAAATGAACAAAATTGGACTCAGGCGTATTTTGGATTAGGGTGTCCAGCCTTGGGCGGATTCAGGCTGAAATGTCCATTTTGCTGCCGTTGATGGTCGTCTCACAGGAAGATCCTTTGCAATGGCCAGAGATTTACGAACAGATTTAATGAAAAGTTATACAAACATATTAATGTTCGTCCCATTAAAAGTGGTAGATTATCAGCATAGATCAAAGCCGCTCAGCCGTGGATTAAAATGGCTAACCAGACCTTTTGGGTATACATATGGGATTTTAAATGGTAGAGTATGAAGAAATGTATAGTACACAATACGTTACATTGTATTCGGAAGCACTTTACCATGAGTGTGGTCACTTTCCTTCAAACACTAACTTATTTTATATATGAATTAAAGTTTTATAAACAAAATGCAAAGTGTTAAGTAGCAAAACAAAGGCAAAGCTATAAATGGTACTAGTTATCTTTAAATCTTATTATATTTAAACACAGGGAATACAGACGTTCATGTAGCTTGAATATTTTGTTATCTTGAATTATTCCATATTTGTGTTTTTTTTATAAAAATGATTGGTTTTCATTTTAAATAAATGTTGCTTTATTTGTTATACTACTTTTGAAATCATTTGAAGGTTGTAACCCGACGCCAATACCTGTCATTATTTAGCGTTAAAGAAGCTTAGACAATGTTTTGAGTTTTTGTTGCACACTTCGCAAGGTTAATAATGACTCACATAATAATACACATACAAAATAGAGAAACAAGAAAGTCGAAATTTTTAAAAAAAACATTGCAATAGTAAAGGTACAAAAAAAGGTAAAACTGTGTTTTTTTTGTTTTCCAGGTTCATAAAAAGTTATGTAATAAAGCTTGTACAAAAGCAAACTTTGCAGCTAAAGACAAAAGGAGTGTAAATGTTGGATAAATCAAAGCCAAAATAAAGGTAAGTTACTACAAAATAACATTTCTGTAAATGTATATATATAAAAATATATATATATATATATATATATATATATAT